>JAAXCT010001911.1:0-113847 GCA_012490785.1 Eragrostis nindensis | reverse complement strand
AAGTTGAAATTCAGGAAAAAGAAGCCGGGAATAAGAGGATTGTTAATGAAATAGCACCTAGTTCCTCCTAGGTTGGATCTTGTTAATTATTTTAGGTGTATGACTTCAGAAATGTGTCAGATTTCAATTTTTAGCAGTATATTAGTTCAAGAAAACCCACTAAAATGAATGAATGATAATGAGTAATAAATAACGTATACAAAAACTTGCAGAGACGAAAGTACAGACAAAAGGAGACAATTACCTCTCCATCTGTTCCTTTTAGTATCACGCGATACACCACAGTTACAGTTCCATTGTTTACAATATATAACATCACGAACTTCACCGCACCAACCTGGAAATTGGAACCATCAGTGATTATTTTTATTCGAAGGTACCTTTTGCATTAGATGTTGTACCAATTTATGTACAGTACCACCTAGCTGTAAGAATGCAGTGCTTTTTTTACGAGGAATAAAGACCTTAGCACCTTACTTTCTAAATTAGCTCAGACAAACATGCACCATCCCAAGTACTACGTCAAGGGTAATAGTTATCTTTCATGTTCTTTATAACAGGTTTAGCACAGTACTTCCCTCTGTTCCATTATATAAGCATTTGAAGCGTTCAAACTTCTTTTCACGGTGTAAACATTCTTAGGAATAATACAAAATCTGGTGGGTTGGTGAATGGATGAGGAGTTGGTGAGTTGAGGTAAAACGAGGGGTATATCTGACTTTTTCCTTGAGATTCTAAGAATGCTTACATTGTGGGACGGAGGGAATACAATCATCATTTGTGATTGATAGTGCATAACATCAAACTTCTGAGCACAAACAAATAATTCGCCAAAATACAAGCTTAAAAGAACTAAAGTTTTATAAACACATAAGAGAGCATTAAGTACATTTAAAGACTACTGTGACCTCAAGTTAGTATCCACTACAAAAGAAAGTTCTTGTAAATGTGAAGAAAGTACTAGAAGGTTAATTCACCTGGTGCATAAAAGCTCAGCATTCTATTGGCATGGTACCTGCACAATCAAGAATGTCATGGGAAAAAGCATCAGCGGTTTTTCTTTAGAAAACCTATGAAATAAGAAAATACTGAAATTTAGAATGAGTCGTCAAAGGTAGATATTGATTGTTTGAGTTGACAGAGAGATTATAAGCAGAGATAATTTCATCTGTTCCTTCAGCTTGATGGCCAACGTTTCTTTTTTCTTGTATGAAACACAGCTTGATGGCCAAATAACTGTTCATCCAACAAATCAACGCCCGTGACAGAAGAAATAGTGTAATTCAATTTTGCGCACAAGTACACATGACTAGCACCAAGACTGGAGAATTTAAAAAGCTAAGACTTCTTTTTATCTCTGAGCCGCCATCATATGGAAGAAAGTGTGGTCACATTTTAAGCATAAGATCTCATATGATTAAATAGTCACTCTCTCCCAAGATGAGTAAGTTTGGGTGACTAACAATTACATGAGTGGCACCCTAGCCACGTTCCAACGACAATCAAAATTGTTTTTGTACCAACTAGGATAATTTATACCAGGCTGTATTTTTTTCTTTTTGTTTCGGCATATATTTTACATGCCTCTATATTCCTCTTTTTTTTTTCAAAAAAGGCAAAAAAAATTGAAGCAACCAACTTGAACAAGGGCCCTTATGCGTAAGGTTCGATCCATTAAAGACATGTTTTTTAAGACTAAATCAAAAGCTCCAGTTTAAATTATAAGGTAGGAACATCAGTTTCAAAAAGGATGGTGTGACAGAGCATGCATGCAACTATATAACCCTAACCATTTTATTAGTTCCAAAGTCATAACTGTCCCAGACGGACGGTTGTCCGTTGGTTGACTTTGTCCGAGGTGCAGAACCCAATCATCAACAAATGACGGTATGTGACAATTGACCATTGGCTTTGTATACGTTTTCTAAAATAAAAAAAACTTCTAGGGAGAACAAGTTCTCAGAGCAACGTCCACAGAATTGGATATTCCAAACTATCAACAAGACAGCACAGATCAAACTTGCAGGCATACAATTCGTGAACAATTAATCATAGTAGTCAATTTATGCATCACTACTCCCTCAAAATATATTTTTCCCCTCGCCAGCATCCAGCCAACAACTCAGGTAAATTCAGAAAAGGCCAATTTGTAATAGTCATACTAGCATCCTACATTCATCACCCATCTCAACCACCTACCTGATCAAATGTGTTCATTGTAGGAAGGTACAGCAAATGGCAACCACTTGCAATTGCTGAGGATTTCAACCAATCGAATTAATGCTACAGTTGGAACCTTGTGAGATATCACCGTGTCGTGTAATCAATACAAAGCTGTTCCTTCCTATCCAAGGTACCATTTGATCGACGCCCAGTTCTACCAAACCTACTAATCTAGAGGTCAAGCAGCTACAAAACGTTGTGAGACCTTTCAATGGATGAATACGATCCTCAGACACGCATTTTTTGTCGAATACGTGACCAGTCATTTCGCGAGGCCGGAATCATCGGAGGAGAGCAATGGATCGCGCATTCTCCTCCAAAACCAGCACCCGGACGCCCGGAGGACAACAGAACGCGACGCGAAACGGGATCGACCCGAACAAATGAGGCGGGGGGCAGCAGGCAGGCAGGCACTCACCAGGGGACGGTGTTGGTGTCGGGGTCGATGATCTTGTCGGGGACGCGCTTGTTGAGGTCGCGCAGGATCTCCACGAGCGGGCGCGTCATCCCGGTGGCCTTGTCGAGCGGCACCACGTAGTTGGTGGTGGGCACCCCCTTCCCGAGCCCGCCCTCCAGCTTCGCAACCACGGACGCCGCCCGCCGTGGACGACGCGCGCGCCCCATCGCCGCCGCCGCGGCCTCGCGGAGGTGGCGGTGAAGGCGGGCGCCGCCGCCGAGAACGGGAGCGCGGTCGCCGCCGCGGCTTCCATGCGGATGGTTGGGGTGGTGGTGGTGGTGGCTCGGGCTCCCGGTTCGGTTTGACTTGGGAAGGCGTTGGCGCAGAGCGTTGGTAGGGGAGCGGGGGAGGGAGGGAGGGAGGAGTTTGGTTTCGGCGAGCTGGAGCCGTAGAAAAGGACCCCGGGTTTGGGGCGTGGGAACGGGCCAGCCGAGCGCAGGAGAGAGGCCGCGGGACCCAGCCACCTACCCCCCTCCCCGGCGCGCGCGCGGCGCGCGGGGCGGGGGGCGCGTGAGCTCGCCGTGCGCGCGGTGGAAAAGGGCCCAGTCTTTTTCGGCGCGGGAAGGGAGACGGCCAGGCGCGCGCGTGTGGGGTGTGGATGTGTATCCGATTCCGCGCGCGGGTCTTTGGCTTCACCTGTACCGAACCTTGCACGGCGGCGTGTGAAGCGGCGCCGCGCGGAGCGGTGGGTTGGTGAGGAGCTGCTGCGCTGCAAGCTGGTGGGGTCGAGAACGGCAGCGGATCGGTTGTTGATCACGGTGGTCACGGTCGTCGGTCATGGTCCACACGGCGCGAGGAGGGGAGGTGCGTGCGTGCGTCGTGCCGTGGAAGCGATAAGGCCGCGACCGTGCGATCTGTCCGTGGGTTCACCGCGGGGAGCGGCCGCGTTTGTGTCAGTAGTGCGTGGCAGCGAGTAGATGCTGTAGCTTGGAAAAGTTCGTTCTGGCATAGTATCTGATAACGGTTAGTGCACCAAGCTCCGGTTTTCTAACTTGCTAACGGTTAGTACTCCAGTTTTGCAGGCGGACGGACCAATTTCATCGTCTCAGATGACCTAAACTCACAACATACGAAAAATGGCTACATATAGCCTATATTTCAAGTCGGCAAACACGACAGTCCGCAGGCGCACATGGATGAGAAATGACTTCCGTTGGAATACACCGTGCATCTGCATGTATTAGCCTAGCCGCACGGGATGAACTAAGCATAGTACTACTCAAATTCATGTCAAATGCAATGGCCCAAATTGAATAGGCATCCAGTCTGAACTTTTCTTCACAAATGATCCAGTCCAAAATGAGTCAGAAATTAGACATTTGTACAAATATTAGTTAAATTAGTAGCAAATGAGCCAGTAGCATGTTCTCAAAGGAAGCTCTAGGTGAAAAGCACAGGGAAATTGCTTCGATAGTGGTTATATGACACAACATCGTAAGAACCATAACCAGTTTGCAAACGGAAGTCAGAATAAGTGCCTAACGCTATGCCACATGCCATCAAACACCAACTCACCGTAACCAACTCAATAATGGTCGGTGATAATCCTGATGACCGCAGAGAAGAGCCAGAACGAGCCATCTTAACATTCGGCAAAAGTTGGATTATAGTGCCTCCACAAAGGTAACTTTTCTGGTGCTCATCTAGATCGGCAAAAGTCGGATTATAGTGCCTCCACAAAGGTAACTTTTCTGGTGCTCATCTAGATATCATGTTGTTGTTGCCTACCCTGGTCATAAGTAGAAGAAAATGCAGGTCAGCTCTACTAATTCTGCAACCCATTTTAAGACAAAAGGTCACTTGTTTACCTGTTTAAGCTTCTGCTGAAAAAGGGTTAGGACTTCTCTCCGAAGGGCATCAACCTCCCCAGCGTACTCCTTTTGATCCTCTGATGGCAAGTCCTCCAGCTGCCCCCAGTCTGTGCAGCACGCTCTCAAGATCATAGAACTCAAAATCCGCCACATCAACTGAAAATGAAAGCTTCAGTCAGACTCTTAATGGCCAATAAAACCTGAACAGAAAGAAACAAGATGTTCAGATCACTTATCATGATAAATAAGAAAATAAGCGGTGTATCTAAGCCAATGAAACAAAATCTATGTAGAAAATGTTGATGGTACAACCATGTGCATCTTTTGCAATAACTTAAATAACTTCAAAAATGCATATCCAAGTATTAAATAAGATTGTTGTCTTAATAAGAAAATGGATGATATTATTTTGGGAACATGAAACATTATTATATAAAAGCAAAAGCTGTCATGAAACATGCTGGCTATGACCTCTAAACAATGGTTAATCATAAGAATGTACAGAATCATACGAAATGATGCATTTCCAGTGATACCTTTTCTTGTAGGTCAAGGTCAAACCTTGACAGCATATCAACTACTGATTTCAGAAAAAGGCGGTCGCTTAATAAAGGAAGTCCTGGGTTTCCAGAATTTAGCTGAAAGTCTGCCAGATCGGTTGCTAAAACACTGCCTTCTTCTGAAGCCGAAGATCAATATCGCTGTTCACCAATATGTGCTGGAAACAAGCAAATTGTCAGATCTGGACAAATTTTGTGCCTATTTTCCTAAGACAGGGATTATATACCTGTAGCAATGCGCCCCCTTTTTCTGAATTGAACATCTCCTGGCCATTTACATTGTTTCTGATCAAGCAGATATTGCATATAATGCTTTTGCAGCTTCTTCTGTAGACGTGGAATAGCCCATCTTCACTAGCTTTGCCAAAGCTCCATAACCGAGGATCTAGCCAAGGATGAATCAGTCAAGTCAATAACAGCACTACTAAAAATAGACATGGGGCATACTGCATAATTAGAGCAGAACATAATGATCAAATTTCGACAATGCTTTCAATAGCACAGGAGAGAAACAATTTTTAAAATGAAAAGATATACACTGCTAGATGCCACACACACTAAGCATCATTTTAAATCACATGTAATCAATTTAAACGGCTAAACTACAGGAACATTAGTTCTGGCATTTGAAGAAAACAGGATCTGCAAATTTGGCTAACCAGGGAAAGAAATGTGCACAACAAAACTTGCAGAAGATAATGAATAATGATGCACATTCTTTGCAGACAATAAGTATAGTAGGATAATTACATTGTTCGTTCATGTATGGTGAATGGCATTACCTGATCTTGGACAAGTGCGTTGTTCTGACTAGCTGTGCCAAGGACCCACGCAGAGGTGATCCGTATTTCTTCATTTGCATTACTAAGCTCTTGAATCACAGGAAGGAGGCCTCCAAGTTTGTCAAGGTCTGAGCATATGCAAGAACAGCGTAGAGTTCAGAAAATCTTACAAAACGAAACGTTATGTACAAGATTGAAAGCCCATTTTTAGATCCAACATCACATTCAGTTCACAAACTTCTGTTTCCCTTTTTCATTATTTATGAGAAGACATTTGCAAGTCATAATTGCATGATTATACAATTATACGCTGCAAAGTTTTCAGAAACACAAATGACCACTTGAAAGAACGGCTCTTCTAGGCATGGAAACTAGAATGTGCATACACTTCGAGCATGGTGTTAAAAAAATAATCAAATCATTACTTCAGTGGCATAGACTCGGAAGAGTCAGGAGTAAGATGCATCAGTTTTATGTATATATAAACAAATGTTTAGAATGTATGCAGAACAGTGTATTAGAACATAGATACACTGAGAAAAAAAGACTTACCATTTGCGTTATCAAGGGCTTCAACAAGAACTAATAGTTCCTGCAGGGCACGCTGGCGATCCTCCAGTGAAACAGAAGAATTATTTAAGTCAGCAATTGCAAGTTTCATTAAGTCAGCATCTGATGGCATCTTTAACTTCTCCATCAACTCCTGCAAGAAAATTGATAAGGTTCAGCATGGTACACGAAGATGTTTAAGCTTTTACTTTCATCTTTATCGAGAAGCATCAACTGCCTGACTAATGCTTGCATGCCCGACTTATTCAGTCAGTATAAGAACTACAACAATTACTTTCATCTCTGTCTGATTGATAGGCATGGAACATTTTGCAAATCTTAAGAAATCTAATAAGAATATGTTAGTTACGTAGAGTACTCCTCGAATGAATAATGAGCATATATAATTGGCACTAGAGAAAATGATGAGGTAATTCGGATAACAGAGGGCACAAGAATTGACCAAGCTGGAGCATGAACAGACTGATTCACCCATAAAATAAAGCAGGGCTCCGTAAAATGATAAACGGTACTACTAATGTCTCGTCTGAATACAAGCATATATGCCAAAGTCTTATCTATCCAGAAGATGAACACTGAAGCCGCATTTCTAACCTTGATCTCCTGACGCCGCTTCTGCAGCTCATCTGCAGATAACTTCTGGACACCAGATGCCTCCTCTTTCAGCTTCTGCGGGTCAGAATTACCTGGCCCACCAACACCAGACATATTAAGCAAAACGCAGTTATAGCTTCAAAGGCATAAGACCAAACAAAAAATTGCAATGCAACTGCTACACAAATTCCATGTACGTGCAACTTAAAGTACAAGGTGCTGCCTATTGTGTTACAATAACAGCGTTATCATAAATCGTATGGTAGTATGCTACCGATCAGTAAATAACTAATCTATACTCCCAACATTCAAGTTCAAACAAATGACCAAAATCTCATGGGAAAAAATTCGTGGCAAACCTAGTACCACGCGGAAAATTGCAGGCTTCACTAACACTGCAACTAGAAATTCGAAGGCAAATTTGGATTCAGAACTATTTACAGAATGGGGATTTGGGCTTCCCGTACCGATCGCCCACTGCAGCATGCTGTCGAGGGAGCCGAAGCCGCCCGCGAACTCGTCTTCCACCAAGGAGTCGCCTCCACCAGCTTCCCTCTCCGCTACCAGCTGCTCCTCGTCCTTCCCAGTTGCCCACTGCCTCGTACAGCCCAGCGCCGACTTGTTCTCCCCCCGTCCCCCTCCGTCACCGCCACCGCCGCCGCGGCAGTAGCGGCCGACATGAGAAGGGGGAGTACAACGGCAGCGGAGAGGACGAACGCAAGGAGGAGGTGGCGGTGGTGACCGGGTCGCTTCGAGAGTGTCCCCTTCGCCATGGCTGCGAGAGAGGGAGAGATCGAGAGTTCGAGAAAGAGCGGCAGCAAAGTGGTGGGGAGGGAAGGTAGCGGGCGATGAAATTTCGAAATCTCAGGGGGGCTGCCTGCATTTATATGGTTCCGGAATCACTGCTGTACACTTTCTCTTCAGCCCGTAGATTTGAAGTATTTAGGTAGCCTTCTGATTGCCACGCAGAGAAGCAGTAACCTGTAAATTCCAAGTTTCTTGGGAGAGAATGGAGGAGTAGAAATGGCGAGTGGGCCCGTCGATTTGGTGTTCGGGCGCCTCCCATTGGTCGCCTGACATCACGCCGCCGGGTCTGTCCTCTCCACGGCAGATCAACACCTTCTCTTTGTGCTTGGACGGACGAGATTGAAAACGTGCCGTGGCGAGCCCCGCAAATCGTCGTTTGGGCTCTGAAAGCTGGGCCGCATGAGACCAGGCTAGCACTAAGCCCAGTCTTTTTTTTTTCTGAACCTAAAGCCCCAGTCTTAGCACAGCTGATTCTCGGTCCAACGAGACAGCTCCCTCTCCTCAGAAAGACAAAACGTCGTCGTGCATGACCGGCACCACACGAGGTACATATACGACGCTTCTCTCTTTTTTCTTTTTTTTTTGAAACGAATAGCGACGCTTTTTTGTCGCGCTAAAAACGGGGACCAGTGGGAGAATTAGCAGCAACAAACGAGGATACGAGGCAGCCATATTTCAGGGAGGTCCACTCCCTGCAGCTCTCCTCGTTGAAGTTAGGGGAGCAGTAGAATGATGGCGCCGCTCAGCTTCGCCGTGCTCCGCTGGCTGCCTCTCTTCTCCCTGGCCGTCGTCGTCGGTGTCGTGACCAGGGACGCCTCCGCGCTCACCCGGCACGACTTTCCGGAGGGATTCGTCTTCGGCGCAGGGACCTCGGCTTTCCAGGTAACCCCCTCTGCTGCCTGTCTGCTGCTCTGATCAAAAGCGTTGCTACTACTACGCCATGGTTCGGGTTGCTTTGCTCCGGCCCGTTGCGGCCGCTCTGCGTGGATCTTCACTTCTTCGCGTCCACACGCGTGAAATCAACCGAGTTTACTGAGTTCATTTCGAGGATCAGTCAAGTAGTACTCCAATAGTTTGTACTGCTCGTTCTGTCTGGATGGAATTGTGTTCTAGCGCCAATTTTGAACACGTTAGGTGGAAGGAGCAGCTGCGGAAGATGGAAGGAAGCCCTGCATTTGGGACACCTTCACCCATGCAGGTACGTACACCCATAGGACATGTTCAGAAGTCAGAACTTGAGAGCAATTCACTCTGATCAACTACTACAAGGTCTACCACATTGCACAAGTACAGAATGGTCTCCCTCTGACAGAAGTCCATGATGACAGGTTACTCGCCTGATGGATCCACTGCCGATGTTTCAGCTGATCAGTATCACCATTACAAGGTCCGCTGTGCATGCACGATTTTTATATATATATATATTTTTTTTTATTTTTTTGTTAGCCTGTGCAGTAGGGGACAAGTATTGTACATTCCGAGTTCTGATAAAGCAAGCAATTTTTTTGTTATGATTTCAGGAGGATGTGAAACTTATGCATGAGATGGGTTTGGATGCATACAGATTCTCCATTGCTTGGACCAGGCTTATTCCAGGTTTGTGCAAGGAGGGGGTACTAGTCAATACTTACCTGAAATGCAGTAGAAGTAAAACTATTCCTAAGAAAAATCATATCAAAATCTGCAGATGGAAGAGGAAATATCAACCCAAAGGGCTTGGAATACTACAATAACCTCATCAACGAGCTGATACTTCACGGTACCTTTCTGTTTCATCAATTTGATTTGACATGGTGATGCTTGTTTGTTGTTTTGTTGCCCTGTCAGTCTTGACTATAAATTCGGGTCCCTTCATGTCGTAGGAATTCAGCCTCACGTCACCATCTACCATTTTGATCTTCCCCAAGTCCTTCAGGATGAATACGGTGGTCTCCTCAGCCCCAGATTCGTGTGAGCACTTTACCACTTTTCTTGAAACACAGGCTTCTCGAATAATCACTGACAATCGAATTTTAAGGTCGTGTAAGCTGACAGACATGTGTTGCAGAGAAGATTACACCACCGCTTTTGCCGAGGCCTGCTTCGAGAACTTCGGGGACCGGGTGAAGCACTGGGTTACCGTAAACGAGCCAAACATCGAGACAATCGGCGGCTACGACATGGCGGCCTGCCGCCGCGGCGATGCTCCTCCGCCTTCGGCGAGAACTGCACCGGCGGGAACTCGTCGACAGAGCCGTACATCGCCGCGCACCACCTCATCCTCGCACACACCTCGGCAGTGTCCCTGTACAGAAATAAGTACAAGGTCTCTCTCTTCAGACAGTGTTCCGACAACATACCAATAATGGTTAATTATTTGAGCATTGAATCGGTGGTTGCACAGGCAAATCAAGGAGGCCAGATAGGGATCACTCTCCTAGGATTTTGGCATGAGCCTGCCACCAACTCGTCGCAGGATGCAGCCTCTGCGACGAGGATGAACGACTTCCACATAGGATGGTCAGTACGGAAGCTGTTGCTGTCAGTGTCATCTTATTAGGGCTTTGCCGTTACAGTAGCAATAGTCAGATTTCTTTTTTTAGAAAATAGAGCAATAGTTCAGATTTCACATTCATCACCGTGAAACTAGGTTTTATGCATCCATTGGTGTACGGAGACTACCCTCCGGTGATGAGGAGAAGAGTAGGCGACCGGCTGCCGCGCTTTTCCGTGGAGTCGTCAGCGAAAGTGCGGGGATCGTTCGACTTCGTCGGCTTCAATCACTACCTCATCGTGCGCATCCGTTCTGTGGAGACAGATTCCGGCTGGAAACCCAGGGACTACTACGTTGATGCGGGCGTCCAGTGTAATGACTCCTGAAATGTTGGTACAAATTTTCATCATACATGCAATTCAGTCTGTTCTGGTTCTGACTGAGAGAAACACTTTTTCTGTTTTCTGATGATGCAGATCCTTTTAAACAGATCACGGAGGAGGTAACACAAAACGCCAACCAGTGCAACACTTAACCTTCCGGCAGATGTAGCACAAAAGAGTCGGTGACGGATTATTAATTTCTTGATGCTGACATGCGCAGGGCAAGATTGAGTCCCGTCCATGGGCGCTGGGGAAACTGCTGAACCACCTGAAGCTCAAGTACGAGAACCCTCTGGTAATCATCCATGAAAATGGTAAGCGCTGCGCATGTATACGCATCCATGTGATGAATGCTTCTTCTTGTGAAGACGCGAGTGTCTGATGAGCTGTTGGTGTTGGTTCCAGGCGCCGGAGATCTAGTCCCCGACCCGCCGGGCGCGATCGTGTACGACGACAAGTTCAGGTCCGAGCTGCTGCAGGGGTACTTGCAAGTTCTCCACACGTCCATACGGTGCGTGTTCGATTCGATCGCCGGTGAATCATATTGAAACGAATGAAAAACGTCTCGTTTCTAAGCAAAACGCAAAAAAATTTCGTGTGGGTTGGCGCAGGACGGGTCTGACGTCCGGGGCTACTTCGTGTGGTCGTTCCTGGACGTGTTCGAGTTCCTGAGAGGCTACCGGATGCGCTACGGCCCTGTGCGGCGTCGACATGAACGCCGCGGGAGGACGCGGTACCTGCGGAGCTCCGCGCGGTGGTACGCCGGCTTCCTCCACGGCGGCGAGCTCCGGCCGCCGGCGTGCCGGCCCAACGCATCCTACGCCACCGACGAGTGAAGCCAAGCCTGATGTATATCCATCACCACTTTGTTGCGAATAAAACGGTTCTCCTGAGAGAACTCCACGACGTTACATGGGGTCTTAGTTCTTACTGTACAAGTGCTTTTCACATTTCCTCTCTTTTTTTTCTTTCTTTTTTTTTTTTTTGAGGAACTCACATTTCCTCATATGAATCGCCATATGATGGTGATGCTGCCCTGCCCCCCGGCTATGGCAACCCTGACATTTTGGAGGCCTGTTGGAAGGCCCTTTGTTATCGAATCCATTTCCATTTCCCAAACCTACATCCATCCAAACGCCACCAGAAAGTTCACATTAGTTCTGGCATTTGAACAACAGGATCTCCAAATTTGGCTAACCAGGAAAACAAATGTGCACAACAACCTTGCAGAAGATAATGAATAATGATGCACATTCTTTGCAGACAAAAATGTAGTAGGGTAATTAGAGTGTTCGTTCATGTATGGTGCATGGCATTACCTGGTCTTGGTCTCTTGGACAAGTGCGTTGTTCTGACTGCCCGAGCCAAGGACCCACGCAGAGGGATCCTTATTTCTTCATTGCCTTACTAAGCTCTTGAATCACAGGAAGGAGCCCTCCAAGTTGTCAAGGCCTGAGGCTCTGAGCATATGCAAGAACCGTGTAGAGTTCAGAAAATCTTACAAAACGTTATGTACAATCCAGAAGATGACACTGAAGCCGCAGTTCTAACCTTCCCGCTTCTGCAGCTCATCCGCAGATAACTTCTGGACGCCAGATGCCTCCTCTTTCAGCTTCTCCTGGTCAGAATTACCTGGCTCACCAACACCAGATATAATTAAGCAAATGAAGTTATAGCTTCAAAGGCTTAAGACCAAACAAAAAATTACAATGCAACTGCTACATGAATTCCAAGTACGTGCAAGTTCCAACCTAAAGGACAAGGTGCTGCCTCTTGTGTTACAATAAGCGCGTTATCATGATTCATAAACCGGATACAGTAAATAACTAATCTCTACTCCCAACATTCAAAGTTCAATCAAATGACCAAAATCTCATGAAAAATTTCGTGGCAAATCTAGTACTACGCAGCAAAGTGCAGGCTTAACTAACAATGCAATTTAAAGTTCGAAAATTTGAGAGAAAGTTTGGATTCAGAACTACTAAGTATTTACAGAATGAGGATTTGAGCTTCCCGTACCGATCGCCCACTGCAGCATGCTGCCGAGCGAGCCGAAGCCGCCCGCGAACTCGTCGTACTCCACCAGTTTCCCTCTCTGCGACCAGCTGCTCCTCGTCCTTCCGTTGCCCACTGCCTCGTCCCGCCAAGCGCCGACTTGTTCTCCCCGTCCCCCTCCGCCGCCACGGCAGACGCGGCCGGTATGAGAAGTGGGAGCATAACGGCAGCGGAGAGCCCGATCTTAACACACCTGTTTCTCGGCCCAACGAGAAAGCTCTCCCCAGAAACGTCGTGCATGAATTGCATTCTGCAGCTTCGTGCTTCAATCCTTAAATGATGCACTTTGCTACTTTGCCTTTTTACTTGTATAATGAATCAAACATTTCAGATTTCAAATGTGGAAACATTTTTCAGTTTGACATTTTGTTCAGAAATCAACTAGATACATACCCATTTGTTCAATGTATTCTTGCATTACTCCCTGTTATCAACATGTCATGAGAAGAAAACAGCTTACCTTACTCCCTGTGACCAAGGCCACCTAATTCTTGAGGCCAAGTTCACAAAATTTATCCTTGTGAGCATAGTTTGTATACTCCTGCTAGCTGAACACTTTGGGCACCCCACATAAGTTCAGAAAATTTTTTTATGGTGATTAACTGAAAGATAGAACAGGTTTCACCAGTAATTCAGGAGAATCAAATCAGGAACAAGCACATACATCAATTCCAGAAATTTTATTAGCAATTATACAGATTACAAAATGCAACTAGCAGCCCAAAGCCGTCAACTTAAATCAAAATAAGTGCATCCTATTACATACAATACTGTCACTCGAAGCATAAGCACAAAGATGAGCTAGCTGCCTTGATGCCTGTACAAAGAAGCCTTAGTGTATGTTTGTAAGTTCTGAGTCAATCCTTCAGTGGCATACGCTGACCATCAAACACTGGTATGTTTCTTACTAACCAAATGTTGCAGGCAATATATAGCAATGAAGATTGTGGGCCAAATATTGTTATTCAGTAATTCCAGCAAAAGTATCATGCCGGTCTGAGAGTGCTATGTCACTCAGTAATTCGAGCAAATTCTTGCTCAACTCTGTCGATGTCAGATGTTCGAACTCTGACCTGCCAGCCTCCATGTTGCAGAGGACCTCTATGTTCTACTTCTGTCTTCTCATTTTGCCTCCTTTAGAATCAACAAGGAAACAGGAATGTGGGAAATCACTGTCGTTTCCCACTGCAGTGAAGAGCCTTTCCGGCACTGCCAACGGCGGGAGGAGGCGAGCATCCGCCGTCGTCGCCGGTGGCCAGGAGGAAACGCCAACCGTCGTCGACCATGACCGGGAGGCGCACCGTGTCTTCAGTGTGAGATGAGAGCGCCCGGGTTGTGGATGGCGGCCAGGGGAGGAAGAAGACCGCGTCGTGAACAGCGGCAATCGCCACCGCAGGGTGGAGCGCCGTCGCCGCCAGGCAGGAGCGCCGTCAGCCCCAGATGTGAATTGCGGATTTGTTCTGGCTGCGCCTTGTCGGCTCTCTCGGCAGCTCATCACGTAACAAATCGAGCCGAGCTGATGTTTTTCCTGGAACCGAAACCAATCGATGCTGCTTCCGTTCGATCTCCATGCGTCGGCAATCGGGACAGGGTCCGCAAAGCTCACGATTGCGGACGGTCCTCAGACAATTTTTTTTCCTTGTTTTGTCGCGCCCGCTGCTCTAGATTCCAGGAATGCTGACGTGGACAGCGACCAGTATATTTCTCCTTTTTCTTTTCTTTTCTTTAAGACCAGCGACCAGTATATTTGAGGGAGGTCCATTCACTGAATAAACGAGGCAACGAGGCAGCCACCTGCATATTTCAGGGAGGTCCACTCACTGCAGCTCTGCTCCGTTGAAGGTAGGGGAGCAGTAGAATCATGCGCCGCTCGCTTCGTTGTGCTCCGCCGGCTGCCGCTCTTCTTCTCCCTAGCCGTCGTCGTTCTCGTCGGAGTCCTGACCAGAGATGCCTCCGCGCTCACCCGGCACGACTTTCCAGAGGGGTTCGTCTTCGGCGCAGGGTCCTCGGCTTTCCAGGTAACGCCACGCCTCTCCGCTCTCTCTCTGTCTCTCATCACAAGCATGATGATGATGAACCTAGCTATGACTTGGTTCTGGTAGCTGCGCCTGTACGTGGATCTTCCCTTGTTCGTACTTCACGTTCGCACGCGTGAAATCAACAGATTTTTATTGCATTCAACGCGAGGATCAGCCAATAGTGATAGTTACTACTCGTATTCTTCCAAATTTTTTACTGTCTGAATGGAACTGTGTCCCGGAGCTAAATATTGACGCGTTAGGTGGAAGGAGCAGCTGCGGAAGATGGAAGAAAGCCCTGCATTTGGGACACCTTCACCCATGCAGGTACATCCATAAGACATGTTCAGAACTCGCGAGACTATTCACTCTGATCAACTACAAGGTCTTCATTGCACAAGTACATAATGTCTCTGAAATAAGCCCATGATGACAGGTTACTCGCAATGTGCATGCAAAATCTGAACTTCGTTACATTTGACAGTTCGTTTTATTCAAAATATTTGTGTAAATAGCTAAGTGTATAGGTTAATTTTAAAGTGCTTTTGATGATGAATCTAATGATATTCATTTTACATTCAAAAATAATTATTTAAATCTATATTGTTGGTTAAAGTTTAACGAAAAAGTTAACGATGGCATATAATTAAAAACGGAGGGAGTAGTCGTTATGAAGCAAAACGCAAACAAATTTCACGTTGGCGACCGGTGCGTGTGGGTGCAGGAACGGGTCTGACGTGCGGGGCTACTTCGTGTGGTCGTTCCTGGACGTGTTCGAGTTCCTGGGAGGCTACGGGCTGCGCTTCGGCCTGTGCGGCGTCGACATGAACGCCGCGGGGAGGACGCGGTACCTGCGGAGCTCCGCTCGGTGGTACGCCAGCTTCCTCCACGGCGGCGAGCTCCGGCCGCCGGCGTGGCGGCCCAACGGATCCTACGCCACCGACGAGTGAAGCCAAGCCTGATGTATATCCGTCACCACTTTTGTTGCGAATAAAACGGTTCTCGTGAGACCACTCCACGACGTTACATGTGGTCTTACATGTACAAGTGCTTTTCACATTTCGACTTCTTTTTTTTGGAGAAACTGACATTTCCCAGATGAATCGCCATATGATGGTGATGCTGCCCTGTCCCTGCTATGGCCGACAGACATTTTGGAGGCCTGATGCGAGATCGTGTTGGGAGGCCCTTTGTTATCAAATACTTTTGTTATTTAAAAAATTATTTGTGTTCTGCGGGGACACCAATATTTCACTTGTAACAAAAGAACCAGCCTAAAAAGCATAATTACAAGTATTTATTACTTTATCATTATTTGTTTTCCTTTTGAGTCATTTCTTGATCATCAAACTACTAACCAAAAGATTCAATAGACGCAAAAGCATAACACAAAATTTAAACTACAAAGCGCGATTTCGGTTTCTAAATAAGTAATATTGTAAAACAATAGTTCTAATCATTTTACCTTCTTTTTTTTGTTTTAGGGGATCTTAATCATTTTACCTAAGTTTCTGCATAGTTTATTCTTCCCAAGTCTTTTTTGAGATTACACAGTACAACTCAGACACTCACACGTACGCACACTCACCCCTATGAACACACGTACGCAAACCCTACCCTACCCCTATGAGCATCTTCGAAGACTGAGCCGGCAAATCTAGAGATACGAAGTCACCGCTGGCGCCTCGCTGTCGACGGGAGCGTCGCCTACCACTGAAAGCACAATGCCGTTAAATCCTTAGAAATTCGCTCCCACAGGGAGTCAAACCCAGGACCTGAGAGGTGTTACTCGGATGTCTTAACCATTAGGCCAAGACCCCTTTCACATTATTCTTCCCAAGTGAGTGGCCGTGTGGAACTGGGATCCATGATCCATGAGGCAACCACCACCACCCCGGATGGAGTATTGTGTAATGGGCCTTTTCTTTTCCTGATTCTATGGCCCATTACCCGACTACTAGGCCTGCAAGGCCGCTCGCTTCTTCTCCATTGGAAAAAAAAAATGACTAAGGCCAAGTGGCCGACCGACCCACGGAGGCATGGAGCCAGGCACTAGAGCTGTCCGTGAACGCGAGTAAGGAAGAATGAGAATGACTACCCATCTTTACGCTATTAGAAAATCCTTCTATGTTGTTGCATCTCAGTCGGCCACCTCAACCAGGGTTTGAAATCCCATCGGAACCGAAGAAACCAGATGGCACCGGTACCGTAAATCGGACGAAATTCAAATTCCAAAATTTGAACTGAGAAAACCGTAACCCAGAAACCAGCCGCTTTGCCGAAAAAACGGTGAAACAACATTGAACACCGACACATAAATAGAAGAAAATGAAAAAGTCCCAAAATGATGAAAGTTTTGGCATGATCTTTGCTTATTATTTTCAAGATGTCCTTTGGCATGACTTTTGCTAATTATGTCAATAGAATAAATGAAAACTGAATAAAAGTGGTTTTCGTTTTTCTTTTTCCTTCCCAGGTTATTTTTCCAACATTTTTTTCCCTGACCAACGAACAAAATTTTTGAGTACTTGTTCCACCGTTGAGCTGCAAATGGCGTCTAGTTTTTTTTTTATAATTTTCTGCTAATTTTTTTCTCAAAGTTTAAATTCAAAAACCGGTGAAGCCAAACCGACCCGGTTAGTCCTGTTACCGCGGCTCCTGGTCCGGTTTGCACCGGTTTGCTAAACCTGACGGTCGGTTCGGAGGTCCATCGGCCGCCCCTACGGCCTAAGCTCCCATCCTGACTGCTATGTTGCGAACTCGTGGAGTGATGTTTGCCTTGGATTACTTTACGTCCCGGTTGAAAACTCCGCATCCCTATAACAGCGACAGTACTATCTCGTTGGCATTAGCTACTACTGGAGGAAAATGGAGATGTGCCTTCTAGATGCAGCTGCCAGCCAAGTCTGGATCAGAGCAGACAGCAGCCGGACATGGTTGCCGATTTGAGTTCAGTCTCTCGTGGAAGGAGCTGTATGCTCCAGGCGGGCATGCGTCTGCTCCTTGGCGCACGTGGACAGGCCCGGGACTGTACTAGAAATATTCCGGTAGATCCATCACGATCAGTTAGGCCGCTACGTCGGCGCCGGAACACGCGCAGGCGCTCCAGAGGAATGTTGGCCTGGTGTGGTCGCAAGCATGGCGGTGTAGTACACGGCCGGTAAATCCGGTTCTGTAGAGGTTGATTTGGTCGCTCGTCGATGACCGGCGCCTCGACTCGACTCCTTTTTCGATCGAGAAGATGCCCGCGTGTCGTCCTTTTGCGACGATCGAAGACGCACGACAAGAGTTCGAGTTTATAGGAACTACGAGAATGAACGAAAAGGTCGCTCGCCACTGTGCTTCGAAAAACGACTGAAAGAAGATACGTGTCACCGAAGCATGCACTTTACGATTCAGTTAGACTCGTAGACTGATGCAACTCATCAGTGCTCGACGGTTCGGCGGATGTCCCTGTCTGTCTCCGTGCGCTCACGTTTCTGGCACTCAGAGATACCGCGGGACATGACGAACCCGACGCGACGGCAAAAGCCGCACCGCACCGCACCGCACCGCACACAGGACCGAACCGCAGCGCAAACCGGCCGAAGTGGGTGCGTCAGTCGCGCACGAAAGAGCTCGCGCGAGCGAGGCGGTCGACAGCGACGCCCCCCAACCCCCCGCGATGCCTCCACGTGCGCGCCCACGGGACCGCGACCCTCGGCTGGAGCACGCACGTACGTGACCCGGAGCCGCGCGTCAGAAGCATCTCCGCGAAACGTCAGTGACGACGTCGTCCGCACCCGGGGCGGGCGCGAGTGAGCTCGCCAATTTTGCCACCGAAAGCCGGTCCCTCCCCGGCCCCGCGTATAAAAAAGCCTCGGCGCGGCCGGCCAGAACAGCCAATACACGCGATCGAGGACAGCCGGCGGCGCGCTTGCACTGGCTGGACGCGATGGCGAGCAAGCCTTCCCATGCTGCTGCTCTCCCTCTTCTTCTGCTCGTCGTCGTCGCGCCGGCCGCACTCGCGGCGCCTGTCACACGGAGCGACTTCCCGCCGGGCTTCGTCTTCGGCGTCGGCTCCTCCGCCTACCAGGTACGTACGTGTTCGCGACATGTGATTCCCACGACCACGATACGCGATGACTGTATGCTTCCATGGCGCGGCAGATGTTTGCTTTAGCCCTTTAGCGTTGTTCTTCAATTGAATTGTTTTTCACCAGAATCTCGGACAAAGGTTAATCGAGTGAGGAACCCGTAATTTTTTTTTGGCGGTAAAGAACCCGTAATTTATCATCGGAGCGCGCGAACCGCGAAGCTCTGGAAAACATCATACCTGACGTCTCTTGCTCTTTTCTGCTTCAAACTGGCCATGATTCTTGGTCACAAAACACCGTTGAGCCAATACCATGATCGATTTCTAGCCGTACAGGAAGTCCCGTGCTCATCGTCAGCTGGATGCCTGCCAATCGGTATATTTAATCAGCTCAGCGTCGAACCGTTAAAGCCAATGCATGTCAAGATTTTATTCTAGCACACTAATTGCCTTATTATCTCCGAACTGATGTTATTATTGTTTTATTTAGGACATGGATTTACTTAGAGTAGTCTAGTGCACACACTTGACTCATTGTATTGTCTCTGAACCGATGTTATTATTCTTTAGGACATGTGGTCCACATGGATACGGTCTGGCGCATACATTTTTTTTTTGACTAAATAAGTACAAGTACAAGAAACAAAAGATACTATTAGTGTATTCCTAGGAAGTTTCCGAAGAGAATGGACCCAAACAGAATTTTGCTTTCATGCTGGAGGATTTTTCTTGCTACCGACTGCCTGGGGCTTCCCTCTCCCCACGAGATCATTCTCCTTCCTCCTCCGGCTGCTGATATCGTCAGTCTCTGTCTTCATTTTTTTTTTTTTTTTTGAGAGAGGACCTGGCCCTCGGATTTGAGTAGCAAATCCGTTTCTACAACACCCCCGGGACTCACTCACGCCCACACCACAATGCCACAACCACACGCACACGTGAGCACGCAGGTGTCGACCCGGGGTTTTTCGAACCTGCGTGGGCTGGCCGACACTGGCCGGTGCTGGCCACCCGCTCCCCCGCGGGTCTCAGTCTCTGTCTTCATATGCACTACGTCGGTTTGCACTACTCTGAACTTTCCGATGCATCAGAAAGCCCGGAGCAAAGTCATGCAAGTGAACTCAGAAACTCTGAAGTGATACACATAGATTCCGGAGACGTTGGTGGCCTCTGCTTTCCCTTGATTTCCATTCATGTGGTGGACCTCAAAAGAGGACCAACTACCGAGCACAATTTGTGTTCTGAACCAGCACGCCATCTTGAACAAGTGAACCACAGATACCCTCTTCTATACTGCAAAGTCATAGCAGCTCGTTGAGTGGTACTTCGCTTTCAGATACCAAAGCAGCCGGCGGCAAACGTCCTGTTAGTCCATCTTTTAATTCCCGCTGCTCTCCTAATAAACTTTGCTTATTTACAACAGTGCTTCTTGTCAAACAAGAAGAGCCCTTGCTCCTTCTAGAAGCTTAGATTCAGCGGTCCTACTCTGACCACGACATACTTGTACCCCTCACAGTTGGTGTGTGCCTGTACTCCTCTTTTCGTCTACTAGTAGCAATTGACCACAAAGAGCCCGTGCCCCTACAAGAACCAAGTGCATACTGCTCTTGGCGATCGGTCGCAGTCGGAAATCTTCTTTTCCATCGACAGAAACATTTTGGAGTGTATCGAAAAACAAGACATGTTTTGTCCATATACCTCGCGAACCGTACGTCGTTATCTTGAAGACAAACTAGTTTCAGTTGTTACTGAGCTGAACATCTGCTGACTTGGGCAGGTCGAGGGTGCAGCTGCACAGGACGGAAGAAAACCTAGCATCTGGGACACGTTCACACATGAAGGTTAGTCTGGTCCATAGGCCCACTGTGGCCATAATTATTGATCCATTTCAAGATTCTTATCTAACATGACCTTGCTGCAACTTCACAGGCTATTCTATTGACCAAGCTACAGGTGACGTAACTGCTGACCAATATCATAAGTACAAGGTAGTTAAGTTTTTTGAGAAGAAATCTGCTAAGAGACTAAACATTATGGACTCAACCTAATGTAGACACGTTATTTTGCGTCAAATAACAGGAAGATGTAAAGCTTCTGCATGAAATGGGTGTCGATGCGTACAGATTTTCGATTGCCTGGCCTCGACTTATTCCTGGTAAGGCTTCACATACCGTTTCAGAGAACCACTGAACTCCAATTCCAAAATATGTTGGATGTGTGATTTTTTTCCTATAGTTTCTTTAATTTTGTACCTTTTTTTTTTTCTCTTGAAAGTTCAGTTTGGCCTCTGGTTTGACTGCTTTGGTTTTTTGTGTCATTGTTGCTCTACTTAGACGGCCGCGGAGCTGTCAACCCAAAGGGATTGGATACTACTACAACAATCTAATTGATGAACTCCTGAGCTACGGTATCCACTCTTTTTGTCTAATCTTTTGGAGGTGTTATGTCCTTTCTGGTTCTAAAGATAACACAGATGTGCATAATATATATGATGTATTTCCTCTGTTTATGTAGGAATACAACCTCACGTGACAATATATCATTTTGACTTTCCTCAGGCGCTTCAAGATGAATACAACGGACTGCTTAGTCCTAGATTCATTTATGGTACTTTTTTTGACCCCTAGCTCTTGACTTATTGTAATCACAACCATATGCGATGAACTAACATGTGCCTTTTGCATTTGCACCTCAATGTAGAGAGGACATCACAGCGTATGCCGATGTGTGCTTCAAGAACTTTGGCGACAGAGTGAAGCACTGGAGCACTGTCAACGAGCCTAACATCGAACCAATAGGCGGTTACGACCAAGGAATCCTCCCACCACGGCGATGCTCGTCCCCCTTCGGCTTCGCCTGCGATGGAGGCAACTCCACAACAGAGCCGTACATAGTAGGACACCACCTTCTGCTTGGACATGCTGCTGTAGTGTCCCTCTACAGAGAGAAGTACCAGGTCTGAGCCAGTGCCGTCACTTCCGCTCCAGGACTGCCATTTCACGATAAAGCCGTTTTGCAGATATGAAAATTGTTTTGTTTCTTCACTGATCAGGCTGAGCAAGGAGGAAAAATTGGACTGACGTTGCTCGGATGGTGGTACGAGCCCGGGACGCAGGATCCTGAGGATATAGCGGCAGCTGCAAGGATGAACGATTTCCACATTGGCTGGTTTGTCCCTCTTTGAATCTTCATTCAGTTCACGCAAAATATTTTTGTGTAGCTAGTATACTGAACATGTGTTCATGATACAGGTTCATGCATCCTATGGTGTATGGAGACTACCCTCCGGTGATGCGCAAGAACGTCGGGTCCAGGCTGCCATCTTTCACTGACGAAGAGAGGAAACGAGTAACGGGGTCATTTGATTTTGTCGGATTTAACCACTACATTGCCGTATATGTGAAAGCTGATCTTAGCCGGCTGGATGAGGAACAGAGAGATTACATGGCTGATGCAGCTGTGAAATATGACAGTAAGAATCTTAGAACATCGCACCTACCGTGCTCCGTATAGTACCGTGGGAAGAATGCATAACGTAATTCACTTTCTTGCAGTGCCGTTCCTAAAGTCAAGAAACCAGTTCCCCTTCGGATTGACCAATGATTTCATGTCGTCGACCCCTTGGGCTCTGAAGAAAATGCTGAAGCATCTCCAAGTGAAATACAAGAACCCTGCAGTGATGATCCATGAGAATGGTAACTAGCCCCAATGGTACCTTGCGGTTTTACTTCACGTGTATCATTCCGTAGCATACTCATTTTTCATATCGTGACATCAGGAGCTGCCGGGCAGCCTGATCCGTCTGGCGGGAACACGGACGATGATGAGTTCAGGTCGCAGTTCTTGCAGGATTACATCGAAGCAACACTTCAGTCCATCAGGTACCAAAATATCGCTCAACTCTGCAAATCATGGCGGTGATACTGAAAGAATGTCACAAATGTCCTGAACTCTGATCTCTCGTTCACCTAAAACAGAGCACGAAACTAACAAAAGCTGAAGCGCAAAATGTGCTCTGAACTCTGATCTCTCTCTGTTTTGTACTGTTCACAGGAACGGATCAAACGTGCAGGGCTACTTCGTGTGGTCGTTCCTGGACGTGTTCGAGTACCTGTTCGGCTACCGCCTCCGGTTTGGCGTCTACGGCGTGGACTTCAACTCGACGGCGAGGACGAGGTACCAGAGGCGCTCGGCGCAGTGGTACTCCAGCTTCCTCCGCGGCGGCGAGCTCAGGCCGGTGGCCCTGCCGGATAGGGCCTACTCCCAGTGATTAGCGCGCTACAGCTAGAGAAGAAATCCACAGCAGATCAGCACACGCTTCTGCCAGACAACAGAGCACAAACAAAGCATACGGATGGATAGTTGGGTGGTCTAGTGGTAACTAGAATGTTTTTGCTCGGGGTAAATGTGGAATGAGTCGAATAATCTCATTTTTTGAGTAGGGTCAAGGGACACATATTCGTCATGGTTTAGGATAGCAGTCGCCAGTTTTACATCCTATAGTACACATGTGGTGATGTAATGTGTTGCTATAAGAAATTATAAATTTCTCGCTTGTCTGCATATTCCTAGAATTGAAAGTTTCAAAAGATTTGAAGTTCCAGCAATTATCTAGAGGCTTGTAAAGCTAGTCTTTCTTTGAAGCAACTACTTTGCAGATTCTAACAAATGCTGGGGTTTTTTTTTTGGAAGCAACAAATGTTGGTGTTTCTTCCAGCACACACAATTCAACACTCTATATTGGTCCCTAGTTTTGAGAAACCAACGTTCTGGACTTCCTAGTTCAATGTCAAAGGGGAAGCAGTCAGGCGGCATGAGCATTAGTCGTGTGCACTGCATCAGCATGCACGGACCACAGGGCGCGCACAAGAGGCACGGCGCTGGTAACGGCGGCCGGCGGGACCAGGGATGTTATCGCAGATCGAGGGGCAGCCAGGTCCTGCCGCTCTGTTGCTTGGCACGCCGCTTGCCGCCTCCCGGGCACTGCAGCTGGTGCATGGCTCTGGCCTGCGGAAGCCGCGGCCACACCACGGCGCGCCGCTTGCGGTCGCGGCCTAATAAGCAACCATGCGATGCAGGCGAGCGGCGCAACTCGGAGCGCACGACGTGCGAGGGCGGGGCAGCCGTGGTCACGGTCTCGCGGAGCCACCAACGCGCGGACGCGCCATGGCGACTCGCGAGTGGCATTGCCGGCGCTGGATGGACAGCATGGACATGACGCCTCCGTCAGCGCTCTCATCGACGCGGGTACCGACTTACACTCTTCCTCGCTTCGTTTCCGCCTCCCGGATCTCCTGCCGGCGGCCAACGTAGGCCACAGCACGCGCCGCGACCAGAGCGAGCAGAGCAGGGGTGGTCGCTATTTCGAATAGCGACCCGGCGGTCGCTATTTCAAATAACGACCGTCCCTGGGTACATGGATGCCGTCCGATCCATATCCCGTGGGTAATTGGAGGAGACCCCCACCCAAAGAGCCTCGCATGCACCGCCGTTCGTTCCGTACAGCCGTGAATTCTCCCCTCGCGGAATTGGAGCCGGATTTGCGCCGCCATGAAACGGCAATTATAGTGGCCTCATCGTCGTCCACGTACGGCAGGGCGCTGCTCGATACCTCTCCGCGTTCACACGAGCGGAACTGCAGGGCATCGGTCGCCGGAAGTCAAAACGATCGAAACGGCCCTCCCCCGAGTTCGGTTTCGCATGAGCCGGAGCAGTAATGGTAACGGCCATGGCACATGGCCGCCGCCCTCCCAGCGCCCGCTGAAGTTCCGGCGCATCGATCACGCCGCAGACGACGCGTCCCTATTTAACACCCTTGACAACAACCCATTTTCTCCGGTCACCGCTCCAATTCCAGTCCATGGATCAAGTCCGGCGCCGAGAAGCAATGGTGGCAGACTGGGCGTCGCTCCCGGCGGACCTGATCGACCGCATCGCCGGCCGCTTCCTGGCCACCGACGACCTAGACTACCGCGCCGTCTGTCGCGCGCCTCCACCGCCGAGCCCAAGTCAAGCCTGCGCGACCCGCGCTTCCACCCTCGCCGGTGGGCCATGCTCGACGAGGCGCGCGTGCACCGGAGCGACGACGCGTGCCGCCTTTTCGTCAACCTCGCCACCGGCCGCTTCGTCCGCAAGGACCTCCCGACGCTCCGCGACTACTTCCTCGTCGCCGGCGCCGCCGGCGGTCACCTCGTCCTGGCGGAGCGGAGCGCCCCGCACGCCGCGCGCGTCCTCAACCCGTTTACGGGCGGCCTGATCCACTTCGCGGCGCCCGTGCCGCTCGAGACGGCGGCCGTTGCTCACGTGGTCGTCGGCTCCTCTTCGCCGCCGACGCTTGTCCTGGTCTGCTACGAGTCTCGCACTGTTTACTGGGCCGACGCCGACGACGAAAGCTTCCACGTCCGCGTCGAGAAACACGACTCTCATCCTGGGTCTGGACGGCTCTCGTAGCGAGCATTTACTACGCTGCCCGTGAGCGCGGCTCGTTCGCGTCGTCACTTCTCGATGCTTCGGCCGTCAATATCTCCGGTCTGGTGAGCACGGAGGAAAACGCCGTGACCCGTGGTTTCCTAGTGGAATCTGAAGGCGAATCGCTCGTCGTTTTCAGGAAGCAGCGTCGCATGGCGGTCTTCAAGATCAACACGGCCGCGAATGTGCTTGAGCCGGTGAAGGACATAGGCGGCCGCGCGCTGTTTCTTGGCGGTTGCAGGGCCCTGTCGGTTGACGCCACCAAGTTTGCGTCTGTCGACGCGAACTGCATCTACTACGTCGTCAAGGACGGACCCTGCGACATCTGCGTCTACAGCCTCAAGGACGACAATGAAGTTAGGATTGGTGGGGTCATGGATTCCTTGAACCCCGTCGCGGTCGTTAAGCTCCTCTGCCGCCACGCCTTCATGGTCTCAGGAATCCCAACTTGCGTGGGAGAAACTGCGGGTCAGGAAGCTGCATCCCAACAGGATCATGGAGGACCTTTTGTTTTTGCAATGAAGGATGCTGGTGCCCAACGAGCCAGATGATGATGGTTGAGACGTCCAGCTTACATTGCTTCGTTCATCTAGTTTTCATTGTTAGTTGGGTCACTATTTTTTCCAGTATTGCTCGACCTGTATCCGTGAACTAGATTATGTGTACCGTCAATTACTTGTGTCATCATCGTTGCGACGCATCAAAGCAATCTTGTTTCTCAAAAAGAGACTGCTCGCGCTTTTTTTAATTATCATTGTGATTACTTTTTTTTTTAAATAAGGCAGGAGCACTGCCATTCATTAAGGTAGAAGATAGAAAAAACATTCTAAGATTACAAAGTCTAACCCAGCACAAGTGCCAGGCCCGAGCTAAGGTCGTCACCAAGCCCAAAAAGAAACAAACCAAAAGAACGAAGCAACACAAGCAACCACAATGCCGCTATCCGAACATCAAACCTACAGGACAATAACCACAACTATGGAGGCCTCCTCAATGCCTTCAAGAGCCTAGCCACGGCAATCAATTTTTTGTCCATCAACTGCTTCTCCTTCGTAACAACAATCCATTTCTTTGTCAACATATTTCTAACCACTTTTACACCTGGTTTGAGCTTTCGATGTCGACTGCAATGCATACCGCCCTCTTGCTGCACCCCATTTGCTACCTTCTTGAGAGAAGAGTTTTGCGAAATGGAAGGAGACAAAGGAGTTACCAGATCATTGTGATTACTGTTTTTTGTTCTTTTTGAGAGATTCATGCGAAGTTGCGAACAATACTTTGTACACCCTTCAGTCATGCGATGGGCCATCTTTTGAAAAATAAAGCGGTCTCAAAATCGAGCTTATGGCCAGAAGCATGCTCCCGTGCTGGAATCCCCTCTTTAAAGAGTTGACTTTTGCAGTCTATTAGGAGAGTTTCAACTTGATTTAAGAAATTTCAATTCAGATCTGACTAGATAGAAAAAAAAATTCAACTTTATTTCAATTAGTTAACTCAATTTTTGGAAAGTTTCAGTTTGCTAAAACAAAAAAGTCAAGACTTCGCCCTGCTTTGGCAATGCCCCAACCCGAACATATGGCGGTGCCCGAATGAAATCCTCTGCTGTTGTTATTATAAGGCCAGTCTCAATGCATCATTTCATTGCACTCTTTCATTTTAGGAAAGGGAGCCAGCTTCCTTTCATTAGGATGAAAGGCCTCTCACAAAATATGAAAGTGTTTCATCTCTCTCATCGTAATTAACTTGCCAAGTCAGCAAAAGATGCATATGTGGCATTGAATTTAATGCAAATGAAAGGGTGCATTGAGACTGGCCTAACGGCAAACCTTGCCGTTTCACCTACGAACCTGGATGGCTGGATCCCCTCTCATATCACTAATAGCTCAAAGGCTCTTAATTAGTCCCACTAAATTGATAAGATGACGGCGGCCATGATTATTTATGCGGCCATGCCAATTCGTGCTGTTCTGACTATTTCGATCTGCGCCAACGAGCACCGACTGATAATCTTTACAGTATATAGTTCACAAATTATCTTTATCACTGATCCGATTAGTCACCAAATTGTTGTTGCCGCCGGTTGCACGTACGAATTAGTCACCAGATATAGATATGAAGACATCCCTAACCACAAGCAAGCGATTGTTTCTGGGAACTATATCAAAATGATGGTCGTATCGGCGGATGTTGTTTTGCGCTCTCCTCATGGCAATGGACACCAAAATGACATGTTCAAAAAGGCATATTCATCGACGGCACAGACAGTGGGAATCACGCGACTTGAAAGTAGTGACAGATCCAACAAACAAACTAGGAGGGGTTGTTCATTTCTCTTCTCCCACCTCCAATGCCATCTTTCTTCTTCCTTCACCCTCTTCTCCCTCCATCCTCTCTTTCTTCTCCATCGAGCATGTGCCACCCCCCCCCCCCCCCCCCTCCCTCCCAACCCTGCGCTGGTTCATCCCTGGTTAGAAGCTTCAGGTAAAGAGAGACTTGTCACATATCGAAAAGGGAATAGAGAAGATGAGCCCACATGCGTGTACATGCAATAAAAAGGCAAGAAAAGGCACCATAAACTCTAAACCCCATGAACCAAGTGCGTGCTAAATAGCTTATGAGCGTGGATGAAGCTTTTCTCTTGTTGCGTTGGACACAGGTTGATGAAACAGAGGAAATTCGAACACAACCCTTTTTTATCGATTTAGAAAAAATTATGCATTGAGAGAGATCATTTCATTTATCAAATAAAAACTCTGAATCCAACATGGCACTGACACTGTCCTAGTGGCACCGCCTAGCAGACCAAGCATTAATGGCATGCAATGCAAGGCCTTCACGGCTTCGTCCACCAGCAATTGATAATTTCAACCCTACTTAAACCCCTTGACACCCACTCTCACATCTCTAAAAAAACAGTCCTTCAATCGAGTACCGTGAACTGCACCGAAAAGGATTAAGTTTTGACCAAGGCGCTAACAGACAAGGATTAAGCTACATAGTATCAAGCACCCGTCCGGCCGTCCCCCTGCACTAGTGCTCCCTTGGAACAGATCAACACCCCGTGCCTTCTTCAGAGCACACTTATCCTCCCATACAACGACCGGCAGGCACGGTCCCCCGTTGCTGTGGACAGTGGAGAAGCTTGTGGGCTGCGTCCCGATGGCATGGGTCGCGCGCGCATTATATGGAGCACACGCGCCACCACAGAGCGCGCACAAGAGACACGGTCAAGCAGCGGCGGGGCCATGGCTCTTATCGCAGAGAAAAGGTCGTGCCTCATGGGATCCCTGGCGCGCGTACGCTGCGACCAAGAGTACGTCGCAACCACACGCTGGCGATGGGCGCGACAGGAGCACGCGTTGTGTCGCGGCAGGGAGCCACCGACGCGTGGACACGCCATGGCACATCGCGAGTGGCATTGCCGGCGGCCCGGCGACGGGTGGACCGTGGACACGACGCCCCCATCGGCAGGGCTACAGCTCTCTCATCGACGCGGGGACCGAGTTATCCTCTTCAGCGCCTTTTTGCCTCAAGGTTCTCTTGCCGGCGGCCGACATAGGCCACAGCACGCGCCGCGACCAAGAGCCGAGCACCAGGGGTGGTCGCTATTTCAAATAACGACCACCCCCTGGCTACATGGTAGCCGTCCGATCCACATCCTGCGGATGACATTAATTGGAGGAGAATCCGCGCAAATGGGTTCCACCGCGCTGCCCCGTCGCATTCCGGCGAGCTGTAGAGACTCGCACGCGCCGGCGTTCGTTCCATGGTAGCGATGAATAATTCTCTCGCGGAACTGGTGGCGGATTTGCGCCGCCATGAAACGGCAACGTCGTAGTGCCCCTCATCGTGATCGTCCATGGCAGGGCGCTGACTTCTGTTTCACACACGAGCCCAAAAGCCGGGGCATCGGTCGCCGGGAGTCAAAGCGATCGAAGCAGCCCACGCGTGCGCTCACTTTCCCATGAGCCACAGCGGTCATGGTATGCACGCTGGAGTTCCGGCTCCTCGATCACGCTGCAGACGACGCGTTAATGGCATGCATTTCATGGATTCTAGAAGCAACGATTGATCCCTATTTATCCCCTTGACACAACAGCCCGTTTTTAACATCTCCAAACCCACTCCTTGGATCGAGTCCTGTGCACCGAGAGGCCATGGCGGCTGACTGGGCGTCGCTGCCGCCGGACCTCGTCCGCAGCATCGCCGGCCGCGTCCTGGCCACCGACGACATCGACCCCTACATGGACTTCCGCGCCGTCTGCCACGCCTGGCGCGCCTCCACCGCCGACCCAAGGGCCGACCCGGCCGACCCGCGCTTCCACCCGCGCCGGTGGGTCGCGCTCGACGAGCCGCACCACAGCGACGAGTGCCGCCTCTTCGTCAACCTCGTCACCGGCCGCTTCGTCCGCAAGGACATGCCGATGCTTCACAGGTACTACCTCATCGCCGGCGCCGCCGGCGGCCAGCTGGTCCTCGCGGAGCGGAGCCCCCCGCACGCCGCGCGCGTCCTCAACCCTTTCACGGGCGGCATGATCCGCTTCAAGGCCCAAGTGCCAGACGACATGAAGGTCTTTGCTCGTGTCATCGGCACTTCGCCGCCGACGCTTGTCCTGGTTTGCGCCAGATCTCACACCGCCTACTTCGCCGATGCAGACGACGAAAGTTTCTGTATCCCCAGCCACGACGATAACATCTTCTCTGATGCTCTGGTGTGGACGTCTCTAGAATGTTCCATCGCCACCGCCCGTGAGAAGGAAGGATCGTCGTTGGAGTCACGTCTTGTTCCTGCGTCCGTAGATACCATGGCTCTGGCGGCGGTCATGTTTAACCTTTTAGTTGACACAGAAGACGCGATTTATGATTTCGTAGTGCATTCTGACGGAGAAACTCTTGTTGTTTTCAAGCTGCGTCAAGGTGCCATGAAGGTCTTCAAGATCGACACCGTCGCTAAAGTGGTTGAACCGGTGAACGACTTGGGCGGTCGTGCACTCTTTGTTGGTGAATACAGGTCTCTGTCTGTCGATGCAAGCAAGTTTCCATCTGTCGTCAGCAACTGCATCTATCACATCGTCGTGGAAAACCAATCGACCCTTGGCTTGGCCGTCTGCGTCTACAGCCTCGAGGACGGGAATGAAGTCACGCTTCGTTTGGGTTCCCCTCCGCTCACAGTCCTTCAGCTTCTCAGCTACCACGCCTCCACTGTTCGAGCATCTCAACTTGGGCGGGAGGTCTCCTGTTCCGACAGCTCTGAGTCATCATCGGATGGCAACGACGAGTGAGATGCTGATGAGGATAGTTCATGTTTGTTCGTGTCCTGGATCTGCGAGTCCAAATCGTGTTTAGTTTCAGTTGCATGTGGCACTACTTTTGCGATGTTGAAGGCTTGAGTATCCTTAGTAATGCAATCTTGTTCATTGGCTGAAATGAATGCTGGCTCTCTCTCTATCTCTGTTAGGAACGATTACTTGATACTCCGTCCGTTTTCTGCATTTTGCTCTATCGGGCATCTTCCTCAAAAATGTGGCCCAACCCAATAGTCACGCACAGTAATGGAGTGCGACAGGCAGGCGTCGCGTCAGGGCTCGGCGGGCTAGTCGGACACGGTGTCATGCACGCCATCGGCCACGCCGTGAATTCCTGGTGGCTCGCAACGTCCGAAAGCTCTGCCGAGATGCGCGCGGCGAGCTGGACGCTTCAGTGCGGATGGCAGCGGCGTCCTAGAAACCAACCGGCCGCCGGAGCGGCACAGTAGCAGGTGGCGTCGATACGGCCGCGTTAGCATTCCCCTCGCCGGTGATGTCGCGTTGGTGCTCTGTTCGTCCTGTGCTGGTCTGTTGCCTCTCTCCTTCAATTTTCAGACTTTTGATTCCACTCGTGCCAGCTTCTGAGATTGTTAATTAGGTGCCATCCGTGCAACGGAACTGCACTGTAATTGCTTCGAACTTCGATTCCGATTGCGTCGTCGCGGCGCAAAAGCCTCGAACTGCCATTATTCAGAGAACTGACGGATAACAGACTGAGTTTTGTGTTTCGAGCTTTGAATGTGTAGTTGTGTACACCATCATCTCCTCAAGGGGTGAGCACTCGATCAGAACTAAAGCATCCTGACGAAGGATTATAGCTTGCAAATAAAACAAAAAAAACTGCATCCCTCTTATATGTCATTCAAAAAAAAAAAAAAAAACTTTTGACATGACGCATGCAAGAAAACCACCTATACATGCAACAAATTGATCAAAGTGAATATCTAGTTAACAAATTGATGCAAAAAATCAAAGTGTACATTTGACGGAGAAACTCTCTGAATTGTATTGCCAAACCTGCAGACAAAAATGGACACGAGCGCGCCGTGATTCTACTAACCACACAACAAATCTAGCTACAACTTTGCTCTTTGATATGAACCACAACATAAAAATTACAAAAGGAGATATTCATGCTTTTAGCTCCTTGCACCTCCAGTTATCTATGTGTTGAGCAAAAACAAAATATATGAACTGTATGCCCAAAACTCTGCATTTTGTTGCCTTGTCGCCTACTTTGCATTATATAGCCGAGAAGTTTCAGAATGGACAGGTCATAAAACAAAAGCAGCAGTATGAATTCACATTTGCTAGTGGCCTAGTGAGCAGCTCGTTGTGTGACATGAACAATGCAGCATCGATCATGAGATCAAGAAGCACATCCACTGACTCAATTGATCCTGAGAAGACAGTATGGATGGCAGTGGGCACTGGTATCTGAAAACTGTTTTCTGTCGTCCAGTTACAGAAAAGTTGCAGTTTTGACTAAGGCATGAACAGTCAAGGATTAATAAGCAACAATGCAACATATCAAGCACCCGTGCGGCCGTCCCCCCCGCACTAGTGCTCCCTTAGATCAGATCAGCGTCCTTTTCAACTTGCCTTTTTCAGAACACACTTGGTCCTCCCATACAAGAAGCGGCAGGTCCAGCGGCTTCTTTGGCCACCACGGGGCATTACGTACGCTTGGTACACCCTCCACCACAGGGCGCGTACAAGAGACAAGGTGCTGCGGCGGGGCCAGGCTCTCATCGCCGAAGACAGGTCGTGCCGTTCCGTTGCTTGGACTGCCGCCTCCCGGGCTCTAAGGCTGGTGGCTCTGGCCCACGGACGCCACGGGCACACAACGGCGCGCCGCTCGCTGACCCAGCCTATTAAGCAACCACACTGGCGACGGGCGCGAAGGAGCACACGACGTGAGAGAGCGGGGCAGCCGTGATCGCCGTCTAGCGGAGCCAGCACGGACGCGCCATGGTGTATATATCGAGAGTGGCGTCGCCGGCACGGGGTGGACATGACGACTTCGTCGACAGGGTTACAGCGCTCTCATCGACACAGGGACCGAGTTACCCTCTTCCTCGCTTCGTTGTCGCCTCCCGGCTCTCCTGGGTCCTATCAGCCGCACAAGTTGGCTACCGCGCACGCCGCGACTAGAGCAGACAGACCGGGGATGGTCGCTATTACGAACAATGACCACCCCTGGGTACACGGGAGCCGTCCGATCCACATCCCGCGGATGACAAACGGGAGCCCAGCGCGTGGTTCCACCGCGCGGCGCGGTTTCCCCGCCGCACTCCGGCGAGCTGTAGACTTGTAGAGCCTCGCGTGCCGCGTTGTTCGTTCCATTGCAGCCGTGAATAATTGTAGTGCCCTCATCGTCGTTCATGGCAGGGCGCTGTTCGAAACTTATCCTCTTTTACACGACACGAGCCCAACAGCCGGGGCATCGGCCGCCGGGAGTCAAAACGATCGGAACAGCCCACGCGTGCGCTCACTTTCCCATGAGCCGCAGCAATATGGCCATGCATGGCCCATTCCGCCGCCCTCCTCGCGCCCGCTGGAGTTCCGGCTCCTCGATCACGCTGCAGACGACGCGTTAATGGCATGCAGACGACGCTGATGGCTTTGATCTTAAACCAACGATTGATCCCTATTTAAGCCCTTTGACAACAGCCCGTTTTTAACATCTCCAAACCCAGTCCTTCGATCGATTCCTGTGCACCACCAAGAAGCCATGGCGGCCGACTGGGCGTCGCTCCCGGCGGACCTCGTCGACCGCATCGCCGGCCGCTTCCTGGCCACCGACGACCTCGATTACTACATGGACCTCCGAGCCGTGTGCCGCGCCTGGCGCGCGTCCACCGCCGACCCCAAGGCCAACCCGTGCGACCCGCGTTTCCACCCTCGCCGGTGGGTCGCGCTCGACGAGGTGAACCACAGCGACGAGTGCCGCCTCTTCGTCAACCTCGTCACCGGCCGCTTCGTCCGCAAGGACATGCCGATGCTTCGCAGGTACTATCTCATCGCCGGCGCCGGCGGCGGCCAGCTGGTCCTCGCGGAGCGGAGCCACCCGAACGCCGCGCGCGTCCTCAACCCTTTCACGGGCGGCATGATCCGCTTCAAGGCCCAAATGCCAGACGCCTTGAAGGTTGTAGCTCATGTCATCAGCTCTTCGCCGCCGACGCTTGTCCTGGTTTGCGCCAAATCTCACACCATCTACTTCGCCGACGCAGGCGACGAAAGGTTTTATATCCCCAGTCACAAGGATAACATCTTCTCTGATCCTCTGGTGTGGATGTCTCTTGTATGTGTCATCTACGCCGCAGCCCGTGAGAAGGAAGGATCGTTGGAGACGCGTCTTTTTCCTGCGTTCATGGATGCCATGGTTCTGGTGGCGAACACGTTTGACCGTTTATCCGACAAGGAGAAGCAAGACGCAATTCATGATTTCGTGGTGGATTGTGAAGGAGAAACGCTTGTTGTTTTCAAGCTGTGTCAAGGAGGCATGAAGGTCTTCAAGATCGACACCGTCGCTAATGTGGTTAAGCCGGTGAAGGACTTGGGCAGTCGTGCGCTTTTTGTTGGTGAATGCCGGTCCCTGTCTGTCGATGCAAATGAGTTTCCATCTGTCGTCAGCAACAACATCTACCAAATCGTCGTCAACAACCTTTCAGCCCTTGACTTCGGCGTCTGCGTCTACAGCCTCAAGGACAAGAATGAAGTCATCCTCCATTTGGGCTCCCCACCGCTTACAGTTGTTCAGCTCCTCAGCTACCACGCATCCAATGTTCGAGCATCTCAACTTGGGCGGGAGGTGATGCTCGCCCGTCTTGCCGAGCAAAAGAAGGCCTTGTTAGGTTTCCTGTTCGGCCACCACGAGTCATCATCTGATGACAACGACGATTCAGATGACGACGACGACTGAGACGTTCCTTCCCCGTACAATCGATCCTTTGCTGAGATATGGTTCATCCTTGTTCGCATCCTGGATCTATGGATCCAGATCGTGATTAGTTTCAGTTACATGTGGGTGTGGCACTACTTTTGCGATAATGAAGACCGTAATCCTGTAATGAAATCCTGTAATGAAATCTTGTTCTTTGACCGTAATGAATGCTGGCTCTGGTATTTTTCTCTCTTTTTTGTGTCATTTGATTACTTTGTTTGAGACGTTGTCGTTTGATTTTTTTTTTAGCTCCTGTCGTTTGATTACTTGAGATGAATACGAGGAGTAGAACAAAGCATGTCTTATCGCAACAAAATACTGCCCGTTTCAAATAAGACCAATCGTTTCAGTTGATGCGATAAACCCTAGCCGCCATGGCGACTGACGGGCGTCTCGCGGCGTCTACGTCTCCTCCCGCCGATTCCGAATCTGATCCGATCAAAGTCTCCGTGACGTCTACGGCAGGTCTCCCTGCGTAGGACGATTGTTGCCCGGGCTGTGTACAGCGCCAGGTTGTGGTTGTTTGCCTCGCGACTCTCGTCGGCGAGTTAGGGTTTGGTGTTCGCTTTGTGTGTTTCCTGGTTTCGTGGTTGCCTTCTTGATCTAGTGGGGGGTGATAAGGGGATCCGTGAGGCTCCTTCCCACCTGAAGTTGTGATCGGTTGGCTGGTGCCTCTGTGCCATGGTTACTACGAAAGCGATGGCGACGGCAAGTGCTTTGGTGCTGATGGTGATGGACGAGTACGGAGGTGGCGGCAGTGATGCCGCTGGCGACCAGGCCCAGATCGACTCGACGTGCTCCTCCTAATGATGGTGAGATAGAATCAAACCAGAGGGGGCCGTCGGCCGATGCTGCAGGTGATCGCACGAGTTCTAGGCACCATGCATCTGGAGGGGGAGGCGGGTGCGATGGTGGTTTTTCAGGAACCACAGGAGAAGGTTGGTGAGGACGACGACGTGATTGACCTTGATGATGATGGGCTGGAGGAAGAGGCCACTCCTCGTTGGTTGGCCATTGGTAGGTTTTATTCCTCGAAGAAGTTCAGCTTAAAGGGACTGTTTGATGATCTCAGTGGCCATGGGGACTATCAGTGCTGCTCCGGCTCGGCCTCTTGATGATAACCTCTTCTTGATCGAGTTTGGTAGTAGCGAGGAAAGGGATTTTGTTTGCAATGGAGGCCCTGGACCCATAAAAGCGACGCTGTAATTGTGAAAGCGTATGATGGGCGCTGCAGGCCATCCGATGTGAAGATTGAATCCATAGCTCTGTGGGTTCGGATTTTTGATCTGCCTGAAACAAAGATGACGACTGGTTTCGCTCGCAAGCTGGGTGAGAAGTTGGGGGAAGTTCTGGAGGTTGGAGGTGCTGTTCGGGATTTTCTCCGTGTTCGTGTTGATTTCCCTCTTGCAAATCCGCTGAAGCCTGAGTTTAAAATTCGTGATAGTTTTTATGGTGTGTTGACGCTGAAGATTAAATATGAGAAGGTGCCGCACTTCTGTTTTATTTGGGGCCGCATTGGCCACACGAAGAGGGAGTGTCCGGATGAGGGTCTAGTGCCGGACGTGAATTTTGGAGAAGAGCTTCGCGCTTCGCCACTGAAGCGTGCAGCTCGGCAGTTCTTTATTCCTGCTTCTACCCCGGTTCCGAAACGAGCTCTAAATTACAGTGGCGAGCAACTTGCACGAGTGCGTGCTGCCTCCAGCACCTCTCGGGTTCCTAGCACATCTCGGGTTCCTGGCAGAAGCAGGGTGCCGAACGAAGGTAGCGCTGGTCTGTCATCTAGTGGGGGCAGGGCGACTCCCGTTGGTTCTATGCATGGCGTCGCTAACGATGTTGACATGGCTCAAATAAATAAGGAAGTTACGTCTGCTTTGGCGACTGGTGTGCAGGGTATGGTAGTCGATAGCCACTCGAGGAACTCTAATATGGAGGATCGGGATGATGGGAGTAAACAGAAGGTTTCATGGAGTGGCAATTATGATCTAACCAGTGTCTCTTCATTAAGCGAGGGTGAAAAAAAAACACATGTCCGGTCCTGGAAAACAGCCCCTAAGATTATGGGCTCTATTAGTGACCTGGCCAATAATGGTATGGATATTGATGGTAAAGTTAATCAAGTTAAGGCTGAGAGATCCGATGAGAATTCTGTTGAGGAAACTGCTCCAAAGAGGAGCGAGGTGTCAGCTGATGTGAGCTCTCCTGTGTTGATGGAATTTGATGGTCGTTTGCCTTATGGCATGCCTCCTTCGTCCCCATTGGCCAACAACCTGACGGGCCCTCATGGCGAGGCCCGTCAGGCGCAATGAATATTATGAGCTGGAACTGCTGAGGGTTGGGGCTCCCTCGGACAGTTCAAGAGCTCACTACGCTCGTAAGAGCAAAAAGCCCAAAGGTGGTGTTTATCTGTGAAACAAGGCGATCCGGGAAGCGTGCGGAGAAATTGAGATTTCGTCTTGGTTTAAAGAATTGTTTATCTGTTGATAGTGTGGGCCAGGGTGGTGGTTTGGTTTTATTCTGGCACGAATCAGTTGAAGTCCAGTTAATTGAGAAGGACATCAGATATATTGACGTCATGATCCGTGAATCGAGTGATGAGGATTGGTTCCGTGCCACCTTCGTCTATGGCGAGCCTAGGACCGAGGATAGGCCTGTGATGTGGGAGCATATCAGGAGATTGAGGGATGTGTCGGAGATGCCGTGGCTGTTATTAGGGAACTTTAATGAAGCAATGTGGGGTTTTGAGCATTTTTCGGTGTGTCCGAGGCCTGAGCGACAAATGGAGATTTTTCGGGAGTGTCTCGTGGACTGCGATCTCACTGATTTGGGGTTTGTGGGACTGCCGTATACATATGACAATGGCAGAGATGCTGCGGCCAATGTCAAAGTTCGGTTGGACCGTGCAGTGGCTGATACGGGGTGGCGGGATCGATTTGGTGATGCCACGCTTCATCACTTGGTGTCGTCTAGATCAGACCATTGTCCTTTGCTTCTGGAGGTCAAGAAGGAGGTTTGGGAGCGTAATAGCCCGCGAATCTTTCGCTATGAAATCATGTGGGAAAGGCTTGAGTCACTTGCTGTGGAAATCAAGGAGGCATGGTGTTCGGCAGCTAATCGCGAGTGCCTCGGTGGCATCATGGCTGCTCTTAGCCGTGTTCAGCGTGCGCTGCGCACATGGAGCAGCAACCAGTTTGGTTCAGTAACTAAGGAACTTGATGTGCTCCGAACCAGGCTAGAGGAAGTTAAAGCTGATGTTAATCACACTAGGTCAGACGTGCGTGCCATCACGGATCGAATGGATGAACTCTTGTACCGGGAGGAGATGATGTGGCTGCAACGCTCTCGGATCACTTGGCTTCGTGAGGGTGATAGAAATACAAGTTATTTCCATAGGCAAGCAGTGTGGCGTGCACGAAAAAATAAAATCCGGAAGCTGAAGCTACCTAATGGTGATTGGTGTGTTGAGCCACGGGCAATGAAGCAAATGGTGGTTAATTATTTTCGTGATCTATATAAGTCTGACCCTGCAGTAGCACCGAGTGAACTGCTAGATTTTATTGTTCCTAAAATTTCACAAGGTGCTAATGATGATCTTTGTAAACCAGTCTCTGAGCAGGAGATTGCTGACGCATTATTCCAGATGGGGCCGTTGAAGGCGCCAGGACCGGATGGTTTCCCGGCGCGCTTTTTTCAGAGACACTGGGCTGTTGTGAAGGAGGATGTGGTGGCGGCAGTTCAGAAATTTTTTACTGATGGTAGTCTTCCTGTGGGCATCAACGATACTGCTATTGTTTTGATTCCCAAAGGTCCTAATTCAGAGGAGCTTAAGGACTTCCGGCCAATATCTCTATGCAATGTTATTTATAAGGTGATATCCAAGTGTCTGGTTAATCGCCTACGGCCTATTCTTGATGATGTGATAGCTCCGGAGCAGAGTGCTTTCGTCCCAGGAAGGAGAATTACAGATAATGCTCTAATTGCATTCGAGTGTATACACGCTATTCAGAAGGGTGTTGGTGATCGGGTGATTTTGGGGCTTACAAATTGGATTTATAGAAGGCGTATGATCGAGTTGATTGGGGTTTTCTTAATGAGTTGTTGGTGAAGCTGGGCTTTCAACCTCAGTGGGTGCAGTGGGTGATGACTTGTGTTACCTCTGTTCGCTACACTGTTCGCTTCAATGGGACACCGTTGTGCCCCTTTACCCCGTCACGAGGTCTTCGTCAAGGTGATCCTTTGTCACCCTATCTTTTCCTTTTAGTCGCTGATGGCCTCTCTGTCTTAATGAAGCACTACGAGAGTATCGGTCTATTGGATGGCCTCCGAGTGTGTCGACGAGCACCTAGTGTGTCGCATCTTCTCTTTGCAGACGACAGTCTCTTATTTTTCAGAGCCAACGCTGTGCAAGCTGGGTGTATTAAGCAGATCTTGGGTACATTTGAGCGGAGCACGGGACAGCTACTAAGCCCGGCAAAGTGCTCGTTGTTACTGAGTGAAGACAAGGATGAGAATGAGGCTGAGGAAGTCAGAAACATCTTGGGTGTGCAGCGAATTGATTTTGAGGCCAAGTACCTTGGCCTCCCAACGCCACATGGGAGAGTCAAGCGTGACACCATGCAACCCATTGAGGAGCGCTTTCTGAAACGCATGACAGGGTGGAAGGAGAAGGATCTTTCATCAGCAGCAAAGGAAACTTTGATTAAATCTGTTGCTCAAGCCTTACCCACGTATATCATGAGTGTGTTCAAGCTGCCGCTCACCTTATGTGATGACCTGATGAAGCATGTGCGAGCCTTCTGGTGGGGCTCAGAGAGGGGCAGGCGGAAAGTTCAGTGGGTTTCTTGGGACAAGATGATTATGCCAAAGAGCTATGGGGGTATCGGATTCAAGGACATGAGACTTTTCAACCAAGCACTCCTCGCGCACCAAGCCTGGAGACTGATTGCCTTCCCAGATAGCTTATGTGCACGTGTTTTGAAAGCCAAATATTTCCCTCAGGGAAACTTACTTGACACGCCTCCAGCTAGTGAAGCATCGCCGACATGGAGGGGAATTGAACATGGCCTAGAATTACTGAAGAGAGGGGCAATATACCGGGTTGGTGACGGAAATTCAATCAGAATTTGGAGGGATAATTGGTTACCCGGAATTCTTGAGATGAAACCAGCTGGTCCTATGAGAACCTGCAGGTTGCGCAAAGTCTGTCACCTGATCGACCAAACGTCCAGGTGCTGGGATGAAGAATCTATTTACTAGGAAAAAGTAGCGCTGAGAGTTCGGTGGAAGGGGAACCCATTCTCATTGCTTCGTGAGGGTAGACAATTGCCTGACATTCTAAAGATTAAACTGCCTGCTAGCAGTTTGAATGACACGATTGCCTGGAACCCAGAGAAGTCAGGTCTTTTTTCTGTTAGAAGCGCCTATAGGCTGGCGATGATAATCAATCATGAACTGGGACTGGTCGGCAGCAGTACTGCTGCTAATGGCGAGCGTGTTGTATGGAAAAAGTTTTGGAAGCTGCAGGTGCCCCCTAAAGTCAAAGTGTTTGCGTGGAAGGTGGTGAATAATGGCCTGCCTACTAATGATAATAGACGCTACCGGCATCTCGCTGCTCAGGGCACTTGTGAGATGTGTGGTGCGCCAGTTGAGGACGTCTTCCATGTTGTTTTGGTGTGCCCGCATGCAGTAGCACTAAGACAGGCAATGGAGGATTTCTGGGTACTTCCGGTACAGGATGATTTGAGGGACTTTGGTCCAGAGTGGCTGCTGTTGCTGGTAGATAAGTATCCTGCTGAGGTCATGTGCAATTTCCTCATGGTGATTTGGAGAGCATGGTGTGTCCGGAACGATGTTGTGATGGCAGGGAAGAAGATCTCGCTTGAAGGGTCGGTGATTTTTCTTAGGCGCTATATGGATAGCCTGTTGCTTGTCCGACAACAGGCTGTTGTTACAGATTCTAAAGGGAAGAGACCGGGGCTTCAACGCTGTGATGTGCAGGGGGCCCGGGCGGAGGACGACAAGCGCTGGATCCCTCCGAGGGCGGGCTGGCTGAAGATCAATGTGGATGGGGCCTTCAATCCGCTCCTAGGGACGGCGGGGCTGGGAGTTGTCATCAGAGATGAGAGAGGCATCCCGTTGCTTATTGCATGGCGTGCTCTATTTAATTGCAGAGATGCGGAGGAGGCTGAGGCCTTGGCGTGTCTTGATGGAGTCCGGTTGGCGGCTCGTTGGTTGGACCGGAGCATGGTGCTCGAGTCGGACAGCTCATGCTTGGTGTCCAAGATTAATGGCGCAAAGCTGGACAGGTCTGCGGTGGCTCCGATTGTCGCGGACATCAAACATGATGGTCGAGCTCTGCAGGAACTGGTGGTGTGCAAGATTGGGAGGGAGCAGAACAAAGTGGCGCATGTCTTAGCACAGCGCGCGTGTCGTTTTAGAGAATCTCGTGTGTCTTTTTCATGTGTTCCTGACTGCGCTCAGGATTTAGTGAGCTCTGAACTTGTTAGTGGCTCAGTTTGTAACCCTTTGGTTAATTAATAAAGCTCCCTTCCTTCGAAAAAAAAAAAAAAAAATGAATACGAGGAGTGCCTGTGTCTACGTCCCGTTTTCTACTTTTGCTCTGTCTGGCAACAGGGCCGAACGAGTGCTGAGATATGTAAAATTGCGCCGAGCTGGGTCTGACCGTTGGAGGCCATTAGTTCTCCGCACAAAACAACCGTCAGTGTCCTTTCTGGGCTTCATTGGTGGGCGCTTGGCTTCCTCTCCTCCCACCCCGGTGGAGAAAAAAAAATGTCTTGGGCGGCGGCGGCGAGAAAGCTCGCCGGAACGCTCGCCGCCGGCCGAAGAACCTCCCAGTCGCGCGCCCCACCAATCTCAGTCTTGAGCGATGGTCTTCTCTACCGGTAGGCAATTCCGCTCTTCCCTTCCGACTTCGATGCCGAACTGACCCGATCTCACTTCTCTTCTTTGCCGTGACATGCCAACCTCGCCTTCAGCTCCCTCGGAAGCGCCGCCAGTGTCCACAAGCGATCGCTGGCTCGGAGAATCGTGTCGATTGGGGCCATCAGCCTCGCTGGCGGCCTCGCGCTCAGCGCCGTCAACGATCTCGCTATCTTCCATGGATGCTCAACGTCAGCGGCTTCCTTCTTTCTTGCTTCCTCTGATTCAAATTTGATTCGCCTACAATCACTACCACTTGTATGGTTCCAGATTTTTCTTACTCGAGGCCACTAGCTCATTGCATTTCTCTTAAACTCTTAGTTAGCAGAGATGTAACCAACAAAGCAGTAAACTTGTGAGATCTGTTGCATAGCATCGGTCTTTTCTCGAGAGGAAACATCCACAAACACTGTCATGTCTGAACTCTGAGCTAGGCCTTTCTGTGCGTTCAAAAGTCGATGTAGGATCTACTGATACATACTGATTGTGATGTCTGTATTGATTTTATTTAGTACTAATAGTTATGCAGATGAAACCTGTGTTCACTTTCACTATAGGATGTGTTTATATACTGTCCATGGTGCCGTGACACTCATGTGAGTTTGACTTATTGGGATAATTGGCTGATTGCTATGGTGGTCCCAATATGTCGTTACATGTTAAATTGTTGCTTAGTGAATGGTGCTTCATTTTGTGAACGGTGATGTGTAATGTGTGTGATATATTGGCCCTGATTTGGTTGTAATTATAGGACATGTAATGATTATATTTATGATACACACACTTGAATTCCATCAACATTTGAAATTTCAAATTTCTTTCGTTTTTTGTTCATCAACCAGTCTGCCATAGTTTCTCTTACCCTAATAATAATATTATTTTGCATTTGAACACCATTTTCCATTGGACTCAATGACTCATGCAATTTTCAATCATTACACGGACATAACATCGCACTTTTTATGCTGTCCTCTAAGACTATATGTTGCCTTCTAGTACTAATATACAGTACTTGCTTTGTGAATGCTTTCAGTAAGGCAATTGAAAAGGCTAGTGAACCCGAAATTTGTAGAAGCAATTGGGATGCCTATAGCTAGAGGACCTTGGTATGATGCTTCTCTTGAGGTGGGCCATCGACGAAGATCTGTTTCATGCACATTCCCTGTATCTGGACCACACGGGTCAGGACTTTTGCAGATTAAGGCAATCCGGCATGGAGGTTAGTTCTTATCCTCAGACTATTTATTAACGGTGTTTTTGCTTTAGTGTTTTTATGGCATCCGTTTTGTGGTGGTTATTATTCTTTTCTTTCTTTTTAGATACATTCTAATATATATGTTCAGTTTGCTCCTTTACTTTGCCTGATGTTGCCTGTCCAAAATAAGAACAAAGGTATAATCTGTTTTGTTGTGCAGAGGACGGTCTGCTTTCCTTTTTACGACATCATGACTGGGAGATACTTGACCTGGAGGCACATTCCATGTGCCTTCAGATGGTGATGAGCATGACACTTTAGTTAAATGAATCTCGCAAGCAGTTGTGGTTTGCCTAGTACTAGCGAGGATTATGAACAACCTAAGTGTGACAGTCAAGCTGATTAAGCTGCCATGTGCTCGGATCACCGCATCTGCATGCTACCTTTGTGGCCTTAAGTTGGCAAAGAAAGATCCTGACGATACCTCAGTTGGCCTCAGTTGTCAATTGTTGTGATATGGACTGGATGCAATGTGATACTATGTTTACAGAGCGCATAATGTATCGAACAAGATTTGTCTCTGAAACCTGACCACCTGAGTGATATCCTATCTGAAAGGATTTCGAGCCATTACTAATTTAAATGAAGTTACTCTTAACTCCCTCTTTGTGCCAGCTCGAATTGAATAGGGAGAGAGAGAAACAGGTTGTTCCAAAATTAGCAGCTGCAGCAATAAAGCATATGCTTTTATAGTGGCCCCTCCTCCTCCAGCTGTAGTATATACATGCAGCATGCCTAGTTTAGGCCAAGAATAGCTAGCTGGCGTGGGTCGATATGATGTGGCATGGAAGGACAACTGGACAAGGAAGACCAAAATTGTTGTAATTTGGAGGATTTTTAGCTAGTTTTGACCTTTGCTTTCAGGATTACTCTTGTCCCGTTCAGGCGCGTTCGTGCATATCTGCTGATCAATGCCTCATCTGGTCGGCCGAGCGAGCGCAGAACGAATTGAATTGAATTGAATGAGGTGAATTCTTGGGCAAATTCGATGTATGCGCTGATTGTATCACAACTCTTTCCCCGAATGGCTGGTGGTAATAAGCTTAGAGGAACCTGCTACTAGACCAAAGTTTTTTTCAACAATATCATCCCTAAATTTTCAATGAAAATTAAGGACATTTATAGTTTATGCGGTGTAATCTAGTAGAGCTTGTTTACTACTTATTGTAAGGATTTTTCACCTTAATACAAGCACCAAAAATATGTTTGGCAGCTGATAATTGTATAATGCCTTTCAAAACCCACTACAATACTAGTGATGATCCAATGAACGCACTAGGATTTGGTCTGAGCACTTGCGTGTCGGTTCCTAACGATTATATGATTCCTGTGTCAACCGGTGAAAAGATGAATTGAACAAAATTAAAAGGCCTCCAAAATGCTTCTGGAAATATGAAAGCTGGTAATATTTGTTTCCGTTGTGACTTGGATGGGCACTTGAGGGATATTGCATTATGGTACCTTGAATTACTCGCACTCTTAGCTGAATACTTTCGGTTGGCATTTAGTACTGATCGTCGGTGTAATGCTGCATTGCTTCAGTATCAGACTTTATAAGCTTTTTTAGATAATGACTTTATAAGCTTTTTGCACTTAATAGTGAATGATTGGAGCAACTGACCTATCACTGCATAAATGTTTGAAGCACTTCGCCTTGGGTCTGATCTGCACTCTGCAGTAGCATCATGGGTCACTCAAGAAGTTCAAAGCTTGTTAAGGTAGTCAAATCAACTTTAAGATGCATTTTAAAAACAATGTCTTCCAGCATAGCAAGAAGACATTAAAAATTATTTTTTGTTCAATTTCTCAAATCAAAATTAGTCCCTATGACTTCGTGCTGCCTTGGCTGTCATTATTTCTTTGAAGCCTGAATGATTTTCATGCATGACTCATGCAAGAAGAGCCGAACTGTATAAAATTTATCTCTGCTGTTCATGACATGTTAAAATATATAATATTGCAATACTGACTGAACAAAGCTGAATGGACAGAGATATCAGTTTAGGAACACGAAATTCATACATATATAGATCCTTGGAAGAACCTAACAATAATCATGAAAGCTGTGGGTTGTGGCCTTGTCTGCACAGGTTCTAGAAAATTAGAAAGAAATTCAAGCCAGGTAGAGAGAAACCTAGAGACAAATAACTGATGCTCAATAAATTCAGTTTACAGATTACAAGAACATATATACGGGTGAGATGGTCTAGAAATTAAAAAAGGTGAGAGCAAAGCATTCCTAAATCTCATTTGAAGAAGTGTATATTGTTTATATTTTCTTCGGAGAAAAACACTATCACACCACACGATGATGCTAATGCATACATCAAAACAAGTTCGTACTCTCTCATCCCTAGTTATTTCTATGTATATCACACGGTATGTATCTCACCCACCTTCTATGGCCACTTAGTTTGTTGATATAGCGCTCTTTTCATCCTTACATCGAGCACAAAAACAAGATGACTAAAAGCTCTGGTTCATCCGCTTCCGGAACCTCTTTATGAACATATCACAAGCCTCGTCAATCTGTTCGTCCATGTTGAACTCCAACCCTTCAACCTCCTTGTTGCTTCTGATGATATCAATGACGGATGGTTCGTCTAGCGCATCAACAATTCCGTAATAACCACGACCGTCATGAGCATCCTCATCACCGTTAACGCTGTAGCAATTGTCGTCGTCGAACAACGAGTGGGTCCAGTCAGGGTAGCCATGATCATCTTCATCAAAGATAGCCACCTCAGAGAGATCAATCAGGGCATCATGATCAGCAGCAGCTGGCTCCTTGCTCGTCGCCACCTCCTTGTGCAGCACGAGAGCCCTGTTACCATACTCCACTCTTGCCTGCTTTTCCCGCCCGTCCGACGAGACGAGCGCGTGGATCCTGCGAGACACTGCGCCGACCAGAGCCATCCTGCGGCGTAGCGAAGCCAGGATGAGGAGCTTGGTGTGTAGGATGTCAATCTTCATCTTGAACACGGTCACCGCCTTCTTCAGGAGCTCTGGGGCCTTGCTGATTTTCATCTTTGATGTGGAGAGCTGGTGAAGCTGCTTATCAAAGACACCTAATTCTAAGGAGTTGCAGTACCTCAAGCTTGGCATGAGTAGGTGGGATCAGTGAGCTGCAGAGATGAATTAGACAGCAGGTTAACTGCAGAGGCATGAGCCTCGTCCTGAAGCCCATGAGGGTATTTATAGGCAGGAGCTCTGGAGCTATTAGGTGAGAACTGAAGCTATTAGGTGAGAACTGACAAATGGACTGTGCAACTTTGCTCATGTCAAGGTCATGCGTTCCGCACCTAGAAGCATGAAAAGAACGATTGAAGTAAACAACAGGAATGTGGAATAGGCACTGCAAATTAAGAACAGAATGTTGAGAGTGGAAGCAAGCTCAAAGGCCCATGCATGGCTAGAAAAGCTGGAAAAGGATACGGAAAAAGTACTTCCAGTTAGGTAAAATCTCTTAACAAGTTTTAATTTGGCAATAAAGGATACCTGGCCCAGAAGAAAATTGGCTCGCTCGGATCCCAAATTCCAAGTCCATCGTAAATTATGTTCTACTAGCCGTTCGGTGATGGCAGTTCCCACCGATCACCGAAACGCTCCAAAGGCGCCGGGCCAGGCAGCCCGCTTTTCTAAGTCTCTGTTCCCGTGTGATTCATGCCCAAAGAGGCAGTGCCCTGTGCTTTCTGTTGGTGCTTTGCTTCTCTTCTCTGTGTGCGCGGGGTTCTTTTCTGCTCGTCAACACGGAAAGCAAATGGGGTCGCATGCGAGATGCTTGCCGGGAGCTTTCGCAGCTGGCCCGCCGTCGCCGACGGAGAGGAGCCTGAAACTACACGTGCGCATACCGTGGCAACAAACGACACGGTGGAGAGTTAGGAGGAGTAAATCAGCATGGCATTGCTGGAGAATGGGAGTAATCTCTGGTGCAAACTCCACTACTGACAGGAAAGAAGGGTTAAGATATCAGTAAGAGCAGCCGCCACAAACCGATGGAACATGAATCATGTTTCTCACAAGATGTTCTACAGCTGTAATGACGGAGAAGATTTCGTGGCTTCACACGGGCATGTGCTTTAAGCTAGCCTTTCTTTTCTTTCATTATTTTTTTTAACTTTTTTTTTTTTTTTGCGACTGAGGCATATGCTCTAAATGGGTTAAGGGTAGTTTCCATGTAACACAAGAGACTGTTCACCTTCTTCGCCTTCCTGCCCTCCTCTTTCTTCTCTTCCTTTTTCTTCTTTGCCTGTCAAACTTTTGAATCTATTGAACCTAGCGTTCCGCAAATCACTTGGTTGTCACGGTGGGGTCGAACCTCTGAAAGCGGCCACTTGTCGCTTCAAAAGAGCGCCTTCCAATGAGATTTTTGTTTTAAAGGCTAACCCTTATGTTGAAAGAGGTAACAGTAGCTTGTATGTAACAACCCTTGTGATGGATGGGAATCAATAGCTTTTCTTCCAAATATCCCGCCAGAAGACAATTTCTTTGAATTGTGTCTTTTGATCTCATGTTTACATGTTGCCACCATAATTTGATTCTTTAAGGTCATTGTACTCTGGCGATTCACAAAAACTAAACCATCCCTCGACAATCCAAATTTCATATGTGAACATGTAGTCTTTGCAAAGATGACCTGATGTTACATCCTTTTGTCCACAAAACTTATCTAACATCACACATTATTTTATATGCAGTTAGAGTTTCATCTGTCCACAAAATTCCACATTATTTTATATGCAGTTAGCGTTTCATTTTATAGGTGAAACCAACTAAAACTCACATTTTATTTTGCATTACAAACTAGATTGTTTTGTATAAGTTTGTTAGCTACACAATGGTGAATGCGAATGGTTTGTGGAGAGGAGGGCAACCTTTGACTTCCCGAGCAACATAATATGGCCGTATCAAATATGTTAGAAACTTGTGTATGTCTTGAACTGTGTTGAACTAATATATTTATTTTTGGCCGACTGGGACTACATGTGGCTTCTCACAACACACTGTCCATCTGATGCTTCATTGATTCGTGTTAATAATAAACTCAGTATGCTTAGTTTTGCTTGTTGTTGGGCCTCGTAATTTGATTTAATCTAGAGTCAAACCCGTTAAGCTTGAAATAGAGAATGTCAAGCAGGATTATGTAGGGTTGAGATGACAGCAGGGGGTATCTTGTAGGGATGATATGTCGTGCTGAACGAGAAATTGGAGGCTAGAGTATGTCAGGTGTATACGGTCGGGCTCGGCGGAAAGGGGGCAGGAGCCAACGACATGATGGTTAAATTTCCAAACAAGTAGAAAAGATTAATTGAATTTAATGCTAAATCACTGTTGCATCATTAAAACTTGTATTCCTTACTTAATCACTATAATACTACATTCAATTACCTCACCCACCTTATATCATCAGTCAATTTGTTAGTAAACATTACTACATCTACAGATCTACTCTATCTTCATTTTCACATCATTTAAGTGAACAAAACCAAAATCAATCATTAAAAGCTCATGTTCATCCGGCTGCGGAACCTCCTAATAAACATGTCACATGCCTCGTCAATATCCTCATCCATGTTGAACTCCAAACCTTCAAGCTCCGGTTGCTCTTGATGACCTCAATGACTGAGGGCTCATCCAACTCATCAAGGACACAATCGTCCATCATCGTCCTCCACATCCTCAGCGACGTAACATTGTTCGTCGTCAAAGAGCGGGTGGGTCCAGTCAGAGGAGCCATGAATGTCTTCCTCAAACATCGTCATCTCGGAGTGGCCAACCATCACGCCACCATGGCCATGATCAAGAACTATCTCTTTGTCCTTGCTCACTGCTGCCAACGCCTTGCGCAACATGAGAGTTCTGTCGTAGCAGTCCACCCTCGCCTGCTTGGCCCAGCCGTTCGCCGACAAGAGCGTGTGAATCCTGCGAGACACCAGACTGGCCAGCGCCATCCTGCGGCGGAGCGAGGCCAGTATGATGAGCTTTGTTCTAAGAACCTCGGTCTTGCACTTGAAGGACGTCGCTGCCTTCTTCAGGAGCTCGGGGGCCTTGCTTATCTTCATCTTAGTACTAGCTGTCAAGAGCTGATCAAGATGCTATTGCTTATCGAATAGAGTTGATGAGGCTCTGCAGAGCTCAAGCTTGGAGTTGAGTAGATGGATCAGCGACTAGGTTGAAAATGGAGATGAGACTAGGCAGCAGGTTTCGGTGGCATGAGCCTTGTCCTCATGCCCTATGAGGGTATTTATAGCCAGGAGATAGGGGTGAGCTCTGGACGCGTTGCAGCAGTGTGCGTCTTTGCTCATGTCAAGATCATGCCTTTGGCACCTCAAAGCATGAAAATAACACTTGGGGAAACAATTGGCATGTGGCGCAGGCACTAGAATTAATATAAAAGCAGATGTTGAGAATGGAAGCAATAAACTACTTGAAAGTTCCCATGGCAAATAAAGCTAGCACAGTCGGGGAAAATGATACTATGTACAAAAAAAATTCGGGGTAGGCATCAAAGGACACTGTCTCAGCTGAAGATTGGCTCCTCTTGATCCCAAATTTTCCAATTTCCTCTTTAATTATGAGGTAGTAGCCCACTATCAAAGAAAGCAATGCAAAGCCGTCGCTTTTCTTGGTTGATCGCTTCCGTGTGATTCATGCCCTGAGTCGGCAGTAGGCGCGCAGCTCCGAGTGCCCTTGGCTTTCTGTTGCCTTTTCGCCAGTGCCTGTACTACTTATGCTGCTTCTGTTGTCCGAACTCCGAAGACGATTCTGTGTGCGCGAGAGCTTTGGCCTTTGTCGCTCGTCAACAAGGAAAAGCGAAGGCGATCTCGTGAAAGATGAGAGCTTTTGGACCGTGTTTCCATGGCGCGTAGCGTGTCACGCTGCATCGTTTTAGCCCTTGCATACTCTGTGTAGTGTTGCTGTGGGGCGGGGGGTGTCTAGAAGCACATGGTCCCCGTGTCGTGTGTGCACCCTGGCAACTAACGACAACACGGGGCGGCCTTTGCGACGAACGGAACAAGTTCAATGTAAAATCGCTTTTGGGCAATTAATTAAGAACTCCAATACACTTTTCTTTTTAAAAAATATATGACACAGTTGATTTTTCTTTAAAATTTGTATATCAATGTATATTTAATTTAAGTAATATAAATTACCTAAGTGAAACGAGTACCATGATCTATCACCAAAAGCACTTTAAAATTAATTTATATGTTTATCTAGTTACAGAAATATTTATAGAAAAAAGCTAGTAAAACTAATAAAAAAGGTAAACAATATCATATCATACATTTAAAAATGGAGATGGGTTAAAGTATGTAGTGTCCAGTCGTCACGTGACTTAAATTTCGCTTATCTCTTAGTTAGTGAAAGAAATATTTTCATTCTCATAAAAAAGTTCTAGATGTACATTATGATCTGTTCCAACTTGAATCAGAACAAGCTCCATCTTTCAAGAAAAAGCCAAAGAGGTCTTGGCCGAGCGGTTAAGGTGTTCGAGCGGGATCTCCCAGATTCGGGTTCGATCCCTAGTGGGAGCAAATTTCAGAGCTGTGTTAAACCGATCTCACACGGTAAACGTCTCCTTGTGTAAGGGTGGGGAAGAGAGTTTAGAGGTTTCTCGACCTTCGTGATGAGAAAATCCTCTTCTTAATGAAATACCGTGGGGGGCGCTTGCCCCCGCAGGTCGAGTTTTTCTTTGAAGAAAAAAAAAAGGTTCCATCTATATAAGGAAAACTAGAAAATTTTCCACCTTCACAATGTTTTTTTGTTTTGTTGCGAGGATCCACCTTCAAAATGTTGATGAGATAATAAGATGCTCTGATGTCAATAAAAGAATATTCAGTATTTAAGAAAATATTACGATGTTTCAATCAAGTGAGAATAGCAAATCGGTAGAGCATAAGCTAAGGGCGCCCGTCGCAGAATGATGAAGCGTGAGAAACGTGTTTCATGACAGCAGCTGAGGGAGAAGCCTCTAACTATTTAATTTGTAGCCGTGTTCATGTTGCATTTGCCGCGCGCACGAACGTGCTCGAAATTAAATAGTTTATTAGTGAAGCCGTGTCTTTGGGGGTGAGAAAGTGGTCATCCGCCTTTCTTTGCTGGTCTCAGTGGTCTACCTTTGGAAGCTCGCGTTCGACCCTCCACCAAAAGGAGGGAAATCGATGGCTACCGGCTTTGCCCAGGAGGCCTGGGGCAGCGTTGGACACTTGTCGCTGGAAGAGAAAGAGAGAGAGACTGTCTCCAGCGGGAACAGGGTGCGCGGGCCGACGGGCGTCAGGCGGCGTGCACATAGTTTGAAGACACGGACGAGGGAGCGTGATCAACTGAGCACGCGACGGCGAGGCAGCCAGGCCGGTTGCCCTTGCAGGACGAGCCTGGGCGCCGCGACGGATTGGGGCAAACGCGCCACAGTTGGTACAGGGCGCCGGCGCGGCCAGCCATGGAGCAATTCGCGGCACCACTCCGTGGTGGATGCGCGCGAGCTGGGCCGGCAAGAAAAACTCGGAATGGCGTTTGGCAGTGCAACGCCCCCGTAGAAGGCCTGATCTCATAACGAGAGCAAAATGCAAAATTAAAAAAACAATGATTGTTGAGAGTGGGATTTGAACCCACGCCCTTTCGGACCAGAACCTTAATCTGGCGCCTTAGACCAACTCGGCCATCTCAACTTGGATGCAACTATTTATCCGGCATTTTATATAATACTTGTCTTACAGCTGACCCCTGTCCTCAATGTTGGTCCAGTTTTACTGACATATCAAGTTTGCAGTGAACCTAACTACAAGACTGTTGCCTATCTTTTGCCTCCAAAAAAATACTAGCAATTTACTATTTACCAATCACACATAATATACAAGCACAAACACGATCTTATATTCTTCCCCCAGTTAAGATGCTATCTGCCTAGTACAGTCCCTGGATGAGAGCGCCATGAGAGCAACCACCACAGATCTCATAGTAGGCCTCATACTTGGCTCCTCATGTGTGCATGACTTTGCAAGGTACGCTACCTGGTGCAGAGGAAAGAAAATATTTTAACACGGGATGTGTTGATTTTATTGCTGAAAAAAAAAATTATTGTGAGGTTGGTTTGACTGCATCCCTGACCTTGAGAACTGAGTCCATGGGATAGTCCCCTCCTAGGCTTGGATCCATCAGTTCCTGCAGCGCTTCCTTGTGATCTGGCATGTTGAGAGCATCCTCAAACTGCCAAAATAAACAAACACATAGGAGGAATATAAGAATAAAGCACACGCCAGCAAGCAAACAGAATCATCTTATCTTGCGTGACATCATTAGCGTCGCACCCACAATCGAGTACTGAAACATAACTCCAATTTTGATCTTCAGCATTTAATGCAGCGCAGTAATTACAATATTGCATTACAACTGTATGGATGTACAGATCCTCATTTTGTGTGTTACAAATAGTGAAAGTATGCTTGCAGTGATGCAGCTAAGTTTCTACGATATTAATGATACATTCATAAACCATAAGAATTTTGCAGGCTTAGAGAAGTATGAATGTTAAAATTAGGTACTGATCGAGCTGGATGGCACCCTGAATCTCATTGTTGCAAAAGAATTGAGTGATATCGTTCATTAATGACTTAGAAAGAAATGGACGCATTCTGATTGAGAAAAAGGGTAAAATAAACTAGCTGTTCGGGAAATTTACCATATAAACCAGTCCTTTGGCTTCATTGGTAGATTCTGATGGTTTCACAATAGCTTCTTTGGCTGAAAGAAGCTCATAAAGCACAATACCAAAAGCATAGACATCCACCTTAGGAGAAACCTCACCGTATCGAGCGTACCTGTAAATTAGAAAACCCTTTGGTACTGAATGTCGATGCAGATATAACAGAGTACACACATATGAACACTGAACACACTTTCACAAAGATATTTGGGGCTCTGAGACTTACTCTGGAGGCATGTAACCAAATGTACCAACAACTCGCGTTGGGAGTGACCGTGACACGTTTCCGATTTCAGCCAGTTTAGTTAGTCCAAAATCCGCAACCTGCAAGGTACTATTGATATTACAGTTAAGGTGACTAAAACATGGGACAGTTACATGAACAGTTTCAACCTTTGCTCGGAAGTCCTTGTCTATTAGGATGTTTGCTGACTTGATATCGCGATGAACATATACTGGAACAGTGTGTTCATGAATATACTCAAGACCTCTAGCTGAATCAAGGGCTATTCGCACTCTTGTAGCCCATGAGAGAGGTTCATAACCTACATAAAAGTATATAATCGAATAATTTAGGAAAGTATGAATAAAACACTGGATGCTGAACATTGAAACAGAAACATTATTATACCAGTTTGACGCAGATGCTGGCTTAGGTTTCCATTCTCAACAAATTCATAAACAAGAAACAAGCAACTCTCGACACAATAACCAATCAAGCGCACCTGTGGGTACAAAGGCATAATTGAAAGCTATTAGGACATGGGAAAATCTGATGTTATATCACACTGAACAAAAAGAATTATTTGGTACAAAGACTAATTTATATTATGTTCTCTTGGAAAATCAGAGGGTTACCAACCAGATTTGAGTGATGGACATGTGTCAAAACCTTTAATTCAGCAAGGAATTCTTGAGATGCCTGTGCGTCCATTTTCTTTATGGCAGCTTTCTGAAGACAGAAGAGAGAATAGGCATAAGTTGTAAATCTTCTGTATTATTTTCTCATATTTAAGAAGTCATATATGTTAATTGTGTACTGTCTACTGATGTGTGATATGAACTCCGCCACGTTGGTTATTCGTGTCCACACTAAGAAAAAGGTTGAACTGACCTCGCCTCTAAGCTCAGCATAATAAACAGACCCAAAACCACCTTGCCCAATTTTGTGATCCAAACTAAAGCCCTGTGTAGCATTGGAAAGTTCTTCATAGGAGAACTCTATGGACCTGTCGACCTTAATGCCCTCAACTTGTGAGTCCTTACCTGGAAAGACATACAGTGGCATATGAGCAAAATACATTTGTATTTGTGGGCAAGATAACTTACAAGGAAGATAAGCAGCATTTCTTTCAGTTTACAAACAACAGACAGATAGAACAATTTCTGCTGAAGAAAATACATAACTACATATCGGTACTAGACAAACTATAAGTGAATATGATTTGCGTGTGTGCATGAATATGTGTCATATGTGTGTATGTTTTCATGAAAAAGCAAAGGAGTACAACAAAAGAAATCAACGAGTGTCAGTGCTTGACTGGAAGAGTGTATAACTTGCAAAGTAGCTAGCCGTTACCAAGTTGGACAGACTCCTCTGGACATGGAAGCAACATGGCCTTTCTCAATTTCTGCCGTCTATGAAACATGGTAATCAGCCAGATGCCCGCAATAAAAACAACAGTACAAGCTATCACAATTCCTGCAATTCCACCTCCAGAAAGGCTTTTTCCTGTTCCATTTAGTAGGACGTTAGTTACACGCCACTGCTCCGGCTAATTAAACGCTCCCTACTGTTCTTCTTGTTCTATGTTTGATAACCTTAAAACGGAATCATAATGTCATACAAGCGTAGATGAGTACCTGCACTGCAAAAAGATGAGCAAATATCAGAGCTTGATAAATATAGAGGGAATAATGGTTGAAATTGCAACAGAAAATTTGTGGGTGGGGGGTGGGGGTTACCCTGATTCCAGAGGGAGAAAACTACCATTTGGATCTGAAATATACAGTATTAAAGCATATTAGTCTTGGTGATACATGATTAAGTTGTTAGAAATAATTGTTCATAGAAAAAGTAGAAGTGTTAAAAGTTATTTTGCTGATAATATACAATTGTATTTTTGTGAACGTATAAGAAACCAAATTAGGTGCTGGTAGCTTAGCCTAAACTGTGTTAGAAAGGTGTACTTATCGCGATCACTTTAAAAACTTGTCCGTATGTATGCTGTCACCCAACTGTAATTACTCGAAGAAAAGCAATGGTCTTGATGAAAGAAAAGACATGGAAACATCATCAAGAAGTCGAAATGAGTTTCCAACTGTACGATTTAAGAAATTATGCGGTACTAATAAATAAGGTACACAATTTGACTTGAATGATATTCCCACAAGAAAATGACCATACTTACATATGAACCCTGCAATTTGTGAGATTCATTTTCAATGTTGACTTGTCAGTTTACAATGTCTAAGGCCTTAGGCGTTCATGGACAGTGACTAAAGTTACCAGACACTAAACCAGTAACACATCAAGGCACAACATTAATCAATATTAACGAAATGCGCACTATATTGTTTACCAATGATGATGTGTCCACTCAATGTAAAAGGCCCATGTAAAATCACAATTCTAATCAAACAAATTTGCATAAACACATGCACGAAACACAGTCAGTTTACTCTGATTGTTCTTTTCTTTTGAACAGAAAATGACGTTACTCCGAACCATTCACAAACAGAGTATGAAGAAAATCAGACACCAATGGTATGAAAATTCAAAACAGATATGCAGCTAGTGGAGATCAAGCTTCAATATCAAAAGTCCTTCTCAGATAATAATTTAACATGAACAGACAAAATCGAAATGCAGGGAATCAAGCCCTCACCTCTCACCGGGATGAAGACAATCCCCTTCCCGGATACCCCGTCCATCCCGGGGTTATACCCCCTGAGCAGCTCCATCTGCGCCGGCGAGGAGAACCCATAATTTCCCGCCGCCGAGGCGAGCGTCTCCCCTTCCAAGAGCGGGTAGGTGATGAACAGCCCGTACCGCTTCGACACCCTCACGTCGCCGCACGAGCAGTTCACGGTGACATTGACCGTCCGGGGGGCGGGTGCCTTCCCCGCCGGGCCGGCGTTGGTGGCCTCGAGCCACGCCGCGGTGGTGAGGTTGGCGAATTCCGAGGCCACGTGGTCGTATGTCTCGCCGCGGGAGAGCGTGTAGGGGAGCGACCCGGCGAGGGAAAGTGGCGGAGGCCGGGAGCGAGAGGCAGGAGCAGCGGAACGGAACGCTGATGCGAGCGCCGGTGACGATGTAGTTCGGGTCCGTCACGGAGGGGTTGTAGGGGAGCAGCGCGCTGTAGTCGGGGAGGCCGAAGAGGGAAGCGATGAAGCTGAGGTTGGATTCCGCCGAGAAGTAGTACGCGGCGAGCGCCAGCGGGCATCCGACGCGGCAGCCTTCACCGGACGCCGGCGGCGCCGAGGCAGCACCGGCGATGAGTAGCAGGAAAGGGAGCATGGTGCTGGTCTGGTGTTGTGAGTGGGACAGTGGTCTGTGCTGCGGAGTGCGGAAGACGGAGACGGAGACGGAGCGTGGACTGTGGACCGATGGCGAAAGTGGCGGTTCTGACTTCCGACGCGCAGCAGTCATGGAGCGGGGCCCAGGACCCAGGCGTATTTTGTTGGGAAAATTCCCTAGTGGCCAAACAAAAAACTAGTTATTCCTTATCATCCAATAAAAAATTGAAATTCTTTAGTGGCCATCGATTTCAAATTTGATATTTTAGTGACCACTGTGATCCAATTCTTTGCCCTAGAGGCAATTTTTGACAGAACTACAGATATTTACTTTTACTAATGGCCATATTTCAAGTTACCACACCAGCGCAACATCACAGCTCGACACATAAGTCAATCAGAGAGCAAGACGGCGACGGCAGCGAGAAAGGAGCGTAGCGGCGGCCAATGTCAGCGGCGGGATCCGAGCTCTGGAACAATGCTTGACCCAATCAAGGTAAAGAAATTATTTTGTTGGGAACTGAGCCATGAGGAGGAAAGTTCAAAGCCTCTAAAACTAGGCACAACTTTAGTATTTGTTCATATGCGTACACATTTACTCACTCCATCGATACATACTCATGCAGAGGAAAGTTCAAAGCCTCTAAAACTAGACATAACTTTAGTATTTGTTCATATGCGTACAAATTTACTCACTCCATCGATACATACTCACGCACACGACCATTCCTACAACTACACAGCTTAAAGCACGAGCCATTACAGCACGCGAATTATCCGAAACTGTCAAAGGACCGATGTGCAAGAGAGAGGGGTCGAACTCCTATTATGACTCCACGCGTTGAGAGACACCAGCAGATTAATTGTGGGGGGAACCTGATAAGACACTCAGAATTCGATGCTTGGCATCGAACCTGGGTGGGTGGCCGTCAACCGCAACTCTACACCAAGAGGCCACTGGCTGATCCTCGGAAGTTCAAATATTTGATTTTTTTAGGAACAAGTTCAAATATTTTGATGGACTGACCATAAGGAACAAGAAGTTTTTCAGTGGCCACTAAAGAATTTTCCTATTTTGTTTTTCAAGGGCCCCAAGGCTGAGGTCCTTTGCGGACATCATTCCCTACATCTTTGTGGGCGACCTCAGTGCGCGTGTAATAAGCTCCCTCTCTTGCTGAACGAACCTTTATTATCTTTTTCTTTTGTGGAAAAAAGAGATTATTAATCAGGAGTGATAGGATTACAGTCTTGGAGCGCAGCGTGCTCAACATCAGGAACTCCTGCCAGCCAAGTTGCCGTTTATTTCATACGGCAACCATGTGAGCAAGTTCATGGGCTGCAATTTGAATCTCCACCTTCGTGACTCTCGGACCTCACCAAATAAAGCGCATGAGATCCTTGGCGTCCCGAACAGTCGCGGCAATGGACAGTTATGCTCACCCCGAAACTTTCAGTGTTGCGCGCGGCGCACTATCCTGGGGCTCTTTGGAGGTGCTACAGATTTTGCAAGTTGAGCATCTGCTCTGTATCTCTATTGCGCTAAAAAAAGTGCGTAATGCATTTGCAGCCAGAAATGTGCAGACACGACTAAACGAAACATCCCCGTCTAGTCACGGACATACGTTTGACACTCCGCGCGGCGCGCCACTGCGTACCAATCAATCACCCGTTCATTGAACCTTCTACGTCTTCACTGTCCTACTGCAGCACTTGATCGTAGAACAGTACTCATGACGGCAGCGGGCGATGCGACTCCGGTTCAGACGTCCACGTCCGCAACTGTACGGATGCACGGGCGCAAGCGCAAGAGACTGAAGTGATGGGTGACAAGGACACGCGTGAAGTGAAGTCCAACCGCACGGTCACGCCCGCCGTGCAACGCCGCCGGCGCTGCTGCTGCCGCCGCGGTCACGTCCGTCGTCGTCCTCCGGGCGGTTGCTGCTGCTTCTCAGCCGGCGACCAGCGCGCCGGGGGCGTGCCCCCACCAGACAGTACGTCCGCGTCGTCGCTGCGGCTCTGGAGTATGCGCGCGTAGCTCCGGAGGTCGGGGAAGAAGTGGTCCCCCGAGGCGGACGACGACGACGACGAGACGGCGGCTTGGTCTGCTGGTGACGACGTCGACAAGGGCGCGGGGAAGTTGAGCTTGGCCTTGGCGCCCTTGAGCCGGCGCGCGGCGGCGTCGTAGGCCCGGGCGGCCTCCTCGGGCGTGCCGAACGTGCCGAGCCACACGCGCGCCGCCTTCGCCGGGTCGCGTATCTCCGCCGCCCACCTGCCCCACGGCCGCCGCCTCACGCCCCGGTACTGCGCCCGCGCCTCCGCCCCTCCTCCTCCTCCAGCACCACCAGCGCCGCCCGGGCAGACTTGTTCAACTAGCCATGCATGCATGCACACACACATATGTCAGAATTAAACAATTAAAACGGGAGCATGCCAAGTCAAAGCACCATGCATATATGCATGAGACGAGTGAGGCGCTATGTGATCGATCGATCGTACGACGCGTGCGCGCGAGGAGGCCGACCGGCCGGCCATGTACCTAGTTGCCGCGGCGCCGGCAGGACCGCCTCGCCGCCGCTCGGAGGCTCGGTGGCGCAGACGACATGCGTGAGCGCCGCCGCGACGACTGCGACGTCGTACTCGGCGCGGGCGGCGGAGTAGGAGCTGTGGCCGGGGAGGAAGCCGTCGCCTCGTCGCTGCTGCTCCGCTTCCTGTTCCTCACTGTGCGGAGGAGCGGCTCTCTTACCGGCCATGCCTCCACCTGGTGCTTGCTTCCTCCCGAGTTTGCCTCTACAGCTCTACTCTGACCAAACCAAATCCCATAGGCTTCGAAACAACGCAATACTCTCCGTTTTCTAGAGCTAGCTAGCCACGCCGAAGAAAGGTGACACCGTACGTACAATGACGTGCGTGTGTAACGAGTACTACCGGCCGGGATAGTTCTTCGAGAAGGCAAACCTCATATATAGGCAAAGCAACTCTGCTCGAACAGAGGTAATTAACACTGTAACATAAAAGGACAGCGATGCAGGGCATCAGTTTATCATCGTTATTAATGTCCATTACGTGCAAGCATGGCCAACACATGAGAAAGCAAGCTAGCTAGGCGGTGGATGAGAAGGCATGCCTTGTTGATGTGAACCCTGATGAGAAGATAGCGACCCACTTTGTGTTGTTAATGAGACGGCAACTAGACGATAAACTTGATTAGCGGAACCAGCGAGCTAAACCGCAAAAAAGGAGCTGCTATAGTAGCTAGTAGATGCAAGTGGGAAATAGACAAACTCGGACGGGAAGTTTCGCTGAAATTCCTCAGCTGGGCCAAGTCAAGGACTTGACTTCTTGGACGTTCACATAAGTCCAGTTATTTAGAAGCAAAAATATCTTGGGATATATGCCAACTGATTCTTTTTCTACTTAACCTAAAAAAAGATTCTTTTCTATAGCATATACTCCCTCCGGTTTTAAATTGTTGACGTGTGACTATTTTTTTAGTTACTGACCATTCGTCTTTTCAATTTTTTTAAAAAAATTATCATATATTTTGTGATGATTTGGTTTATCATTAAAGAAAGTTGAAATATACCTTATAACTTTGCATGTTTAAACAAATATTTTGAATAAGACGAATGGTAAAACATATACGAAAAAAACAATGACGTCAACAATTTAAAACCGGAGAGAGTACGTACTATATTTTCTTCAGCGATATGACCTCCTCCGCTAAATGCCTGCCTGCATCACTGTAGGGTCCTCTACTCATCTTCGCGTCCGTCTGATATGGTTGTAACAATCAGCAAGGATTTGATTTCACAGTCTTTTTTGTCGAGCAATTTTAACATCACATTCTCCTTGGTGTCCTCGTTTTGTTAGTGAGTAATATGGGTGTGTTTCCCTCGCAAAAAAAAACCTCGCAAAAAAAATATACTCCTAGGTGTGTTTGGTTTGACTTTTGTCTGTGGCTTTTGCCTCCTAAAAATCAAAGTGGGTAGAAACTCATAGATGCTTTGGACAAGTTTAAGGCTCCGCCTATCCTGTACACTAGATGATTCCCCGCGCGTTGCTGCGGGACATTAAAAATACCAAAAAACTTCTAATGATATGTACACAGCCTATTAAATAGAAAACTGAAATGGTAAAGACTAAAGTAGAAAGATGGCATGGCTATAAAGGTTGACGGGAATATGTAGGAAGAGCACTGAATTTTTCTATCGCATAAGATGATAAAAGTAGAAAGATGACATGGCTATAAAGGTTCACGGAGGCACAAATGTATTGAGCGAACATCATCAAAACAAATTCATTAACAATGTATAAAATAATTCTAGCATGGTATATATCATAGATGACCATGAGATAAAGCTTTGAGATCAAAATTTGAATTGAAATAATCAACACAAAAATGCCTTGAAAAAAAAAGACAAAGAAAAATATGAGCCAATAACGTCATAGCAAACACAGCTGCACATGGAGTTAAATGGGGAGTCATCCTTCAGATAAGAGTAAAAGAAAAGGCAAATTGACATATAGAATCTTTTGGCGCAGTGCAGATATGAATTCTGGAAAAAATGAAAATGGTGAGGTGCCGATGCTTGGTGGAATGGGATAGGAAATTTGGAATATGTGTGGCTTTATATACGTCATGATTTTGGGAGATCAAAAGCTAAATTGGTTCAGATTTATAGCAGTATAATTAACTTTCTTTGATGCCCAGATTATTGAGCATACGGTGCTGCATAGAACAAAACCGAGATAACTAAGACCGTCATAAGGTGCATGATAGTATAATAATCTTAATGCCATTAACGTCATTAACTCTAGTTTTCAGTTTCTGCACTATTAATGAGGCATTGGAATAGTGGATGCGGTGAAGATGAATTTAGAAAAGGGGATGTATTTGGAAGGATCTAACGGCGAGCAGCTAGTATATAGTAGAGAATGGATGGCTGAAATAATAGTGATGATGTGGCGCAATGTGAGAGCAGCTTTATAGCAATTATGATACTTAGTGGGTTGCATCTATATAGTATATATAGATTAGCGGTGCATGCGGCAGTGGTTTTTGAAGCGTTTACGTACACTTGTTTCTACGAGCTCGATCATCCGTGTGCTGCAGTTTGATCCTGCATTGTTGGTTGCCCTGCTGCATGCGCACCTTGGCCGTTGCAGTTGCGTTTCTGAAAATCTCAGCAGGGCATGTTGTGGCTTGTGAGGGACTCAAATGAAGTCAGGGACGCATGGTTTCTGTATTCTGTTGGGTACGAATAGAGGGTGGGGCTAGGCCAGGAGCCGAGCAGCCAGTACTGAGCTCAGCGTGCCATGCCAACAACGGCGTATGGATGCCATTCTTGCTGGAGAACGTACGCCGCCGATGCTGAACTTCCGCTGCGTGCGGCTGCAAAGACCGTTCCCCTTTTTTTATCCCCAATTTTATGCATTCCGATCGCCAGTCCGACGCGGCAGCGACCCAACCATTCATACAGCAAGGATTCAACGGTTCATACAGCTTTCGTGCCCTCTACGTAGGAATTACCAGAAAGGGAAAAAAATGTGAACCGGCCCAACATCGTCATCTTCGACGCCACAAACAAAGCCCGGAACCGTCTCAGGCCTCTTCCTCCTCCCCCACCCAAGCCCAAACCCTAACCACCGCCGCCGCCGCCGCCGCCTCACGGCCATGTCGGCGGCGGAGAGAGCGGGCGATGCGGCGTCGCCGGCAGAGGACCCTCGCCGGGTCCGCAACACGTGCATCCTCGCGCACGTGGACCACGGCAAGACCACCCTGGCGGACCACCTGGTGGCCTCCTGCGGCGACGGGCTCCTCCACCCGAAGCTGGCGGGCCGGCTCCGCTTCATGGACTACCTCGACGAGGAGCAGCGCCGGGCCATAACCATGAAGTCCGCCGCCGTCGCGCTCCGCAGCCGGGACGGCCACCGCGTCAGCCTCATCGACTCCCCGGGCCACATCGACTTCTGCTCCGAGGTCTCCTCCGCCGCGCGCCTCTCCGACTCGGCGCTTATCCTCGTCGACGCCGTCGAGGGCGTGCACATCCAGACCCACGCCGCGCTGCGCCAGGCCTTCGTCGAGCGCCTCCGCCCCTGCCTCGTGCTCAACAAGCTCGACCGCCTCATCACCGAGCTCAACCTCACCCCCGCCGAGGCCTACACCAAGCTCAACCGCATCGTCTCCGACGTCAACTCCATCTACTCCGCGCTGCGATCGCACTCCTATTTCTCCCTCCTTTCCGCCCTCGAGGACAATCCCGCCTCCAGCTCCTCGTCCTCCACCGAGGACCTTCCCGAGGATTTCGAAGATGACGACGACGACGACGAGGATGCCTTCCAGCCACTGAAGGGCAATGTCATATTTGCCTGCGCCCTCGACGGCTGGGCTTCCGTCCACAGCAGTTCGCCGACCTTTATGCCAAAAGTTCAACCTCAACGCATCTGCCTTCCTCAAAGGATTGTGGGGCCCGAGATACTATGACAAGGAGACGAAGAGGGTTGTGGGGAAGAAAGCCATGAAGACCGCAGACCCGCAGCCAATGTTCGTGGAGTTCGTGCTGAAGGCCCTGTGGAAGGTGTACCATGTTGTGCTGACAGAGGGTGGTGAGAGCAAGGATGTTAAGGCTATTATCCAAAAACTTCAATTGGAAATTCCAAAACGGGAGCTGCAGAACAAGGACCCAAAGGTGGTGCTGCAGTCTTGATGAGCCGGTGGCTGCCACTGGCAGATGCTGTGATGGATATGGTGGTGGAGTGCACGCCTGACCCCGTTGCTGCTCAATCGGTCAGGGTTGTGAGGCTGATGCCGAAGAGGGAGGTTCCACAAGAGGATGCTGAGTGTTGCCCTGCGGTTGTTGTAGAGGCAGAGAAGGTGAGGAGGTGTGTGGAGGCCTGTGATGTGAGTTCTGAAGCACGGTTGTGGTTTACGTGTCCAAGATGTTTGCGGTGCCATATAAGACCCTGCCATTGAAGGGGGTGAAAGGGGAACTGTTGAACCACAATGGTGCAGTGAGTCGGAGGAGTGTTTTATGGCATTTGCGAGGGTCTTCAGTGGGGTCCTTCGTGCAGGGCAGAAGGTTTTTGTGCTATCACCATTGTATGATCCAGTGAAAGGGGATGCAATGCAGAAGCATGTGCAGGAGGTGGAGCTGCAATACTTGTATGAGATGCTGGGACAAGGGCTGAAGCCAGTTGCCAGTGTGGGTGCTGGAAATGTAGTTGCGATCCAGGGCCTTGGGCAGCATATATTGAAGAGTGCCACACTTTCATCCACAAAGAATTGCTGGCCCTTCTCAAGTATGATGTTCCAGGCATCTCCAATGCTTAAGGTTGCAATTGAGCCCTCAAATCCATCAGATTTGGGAGCTCTTGTTAAAGGGCTGAAGCTTCTTAACCGGGCAGATCCTTTTGTTGAGTACAATGTTTCGCAGAGGGGGGAGCATATCCTTGCTGCTGCTGGTGAGATACATCTGGAGCGGTGCATAAAGGATTTGGAGGAGAGATTCGCAAAGGTCAAACTGGTGGTCTCAGACCCCCTAGTTTCCTTCAAAGAAACAATCGAAGGAGAAGGTGCTGGCTTAATAGAGAGCTTGAAGGCCCCGCAGGAATTTGTTGAGAGGACTACCCCAAACGGCAGATGCACTGTGAGAGTTCAGGTCTTGAGGCTTCCCAATGCTCTGACTAAGGTCCTTGAAGAAAGTGAACAATTGCTTGGACAAATAATTGAGGGAAAAACAGCAAAAAGGGACGGTGTCTTGGATCCACAGCTTTTACAGGATGATGGTGACTCTGCTGCCACACTTAGGCAGCGAATGATCAATGCCATAGACAGCGAATTAGAAGCAATATCTAATCAAGTTGATAAAGAAAAACTTGACAGGTATCGAAAGACATGGCTAGGATACCTTGAAAGAATCTGGTCCCTAGGTCCTTGGCAGGTTGGCCCAAATCTCCTCCTCGTGCCTGATGTGAAATCAAGTGATGGTGTGATAACCAACCAAGATGGAAGACAGGGTATTCTTGTGAATGGCAGATCTCATGTTTCTGAGAGATTGGGATTTGCGTCAGAATCTAATGCTGAAGCTAACATTCTTGACAACGGTGAATCAGCAGAAGATGCTCCTGACTCATTACATCTAGAGTCTATGGCACTAAGGAACAGCATTGTCTCAGGATTTCAGATTGCCACAAATGCTGGGCCATTATGTGATGAACCTATGTGGGGCCTGGCGTTTATTGTTGAACCTTACATATTTGCTGATTGTTCTGATGCTGCTGATCAGTACAATCTCTTTAGCGGTCAAGTAATTACTGCAGTTAAAGAAGCATGCCGAGCAGCTGTTCTTCAGAACAAGCCAAGGCTTGTTGAGGCTTCTACTTTGTGAATTGACAACACCAACAGAGCAATTAGGCTCAACTTATGCAGTTCTGGGTAAGAGGCGAGGAAGGGTTCTGAAGGATGAGATGCAAGAGGGAACTTCATTGTTTACGGTGCATGCTTACTTGCCTGTTGCTGAGAGTGTTGGATTTTCTAATCACCTTATGAGCACAACTGCAGGTGCAGTTAGTGCTTTACTCGTCCTTAGCCACTGGGAAGCTATACCTAAGGACCCTTTTTTTCTCCCAAAGACACAGGATGAGATTGAAGAATTTGGTGATGGTTCAAGCATTGGACCAAACTTGGCTAAGAAACTTATGAATTCTGTTAGGAGAAGGAAAGGACTGCATGTCGAAGAGAAAGTTGTGGAGCACGGTACAAAACAGCGGACTCTAGCCAAGAAAGTATAGCTGTGTTTTTTGAAGTTAGGGAAACTTGTGTCTTCCTCCAAGATTTTGTCCTTGAATACTGAAATATACTGATGTTGATATTGTTGTATACGACATGTACGGCATTGGTATCTTCTTTCAATGTATTCTAGTTGAGATGATTTATGGATTGCTGTCTCTTTTGCCTATGAAGTGAGAAGTGTCATGGATTCATTTCTTGGATTAACTTGTCTTGGCCTTTATATTTTTGAAGATCACAATGTATATTGTACTGTGTAACTTTATATTTATATGAGGTTTAACCATACTAGTTCATGATCTGTGGTGGTGTGAAGGCACATGGAGCAGCTACTGGACAAGGATAAAAAATTTGATGCAGAATGAGCTTACAATTCATTGAAGGTACACGGAAGATCCTCTTTTCTCAATCCTTTCATTTCCAATGTTGCACCATGGATTCATCGAGAAAGATGACATTTTTGTTGGCATGTCACTTCTGATTTGTAACTGAGTTAAAACATACAGAAAGTGTACTCAATTTGCATTGATGTTCAAGTTTCCACACCTGAATGCATTTCATGTATTGATGGCATGTTGTTTGAAGTGATAGCCCATGTTTGGTTCTCTGATGCTTCCAAACGGTTGCCATTTGTAACTATTTTCGAATCTCATATACTAGGATGTACATGTTCTGGGCCTCTGGCTAGCATGAAAGGAACATGAAGTCAAGTGAAAAGTTTTGGCGTGTCCAATTTGAAAACGCAATGTTCCTCATTGTAGTACACTGATTTCATTTGCACCTCTAATGAAAAGCTTGAGACACAGGGATTGTCTTTGAAGGTAAGTACATATCAACATGTTTCGAGCAAAGCACTCTCCACTTGGTACAATCTGGCAGTTCATTTCAAACAATATGAGAAGTGAGAAATCATGCCTGTTAATTTAAGTTAATTGATACATGTTTCTGAATCCATTTCACTAGATGCCTTTCTTCACTTCTCTTACTGCATTTTAATAAACGACCGTGCTTTTATGTTCAGGGCAAGTACAAGAATGTGATTCAGATGAATGGTGAGCTAAATAATGAGGTGGTGACCTTCGAGATATATTTTCAGGCATCTACAAGTGACATTGCATCTGTTCTTTGCATATTCTTATGTTCTTTTGTAATGTCTCTGAAAACTATGAATACAACTACTGACCTAGTTTTCCTGATTCCTCCAGGACAAATACGAGCATATAGCTGACAAGAGTGACAAGCTAGAGGAGCAGATCACCTATCTTTCCAGCTCCTTCCTTTCTTTCAAGGTCTAGCTTCTTTGCATGAGTGTACTTTGTTTGTACATGGACAGCCTGCAACGAAACATATGCCGGCTGCCTTTAATGCATTTGTACAAGTGACTAACCAAGAACTGCTGTGCTAATTGGTTACAGGATCAGTTACAATTGCTGCTGAAGATGGAAGCAACTCATCAGGTGGAATTGTCTCCTGGTGCTGGCAATCAAGAAGCTCATCCACACACAGCACTGTATACGGCTAGTGGCCGTCAGATGACCCGTCTTCTGGTGGAACTGTCGTCCAGGTGGTCCTGACAGCATGGCGAGGAAGAGTAGCTTCCGCATTTGCAAGCCACAGGGCACATTCCTGTCGCCAAGCATGGCGTCCGGCATCAGCACCTGTGGGGGAGCCAGCAGTAGCTTCCCGAGGCCCGGGCTCTCTTGCAGCACCAGTCGCCCCAGCAGTACCGCGCCAGGGCCGGGGTTCCCAGCGTCGTCGTGAGCCCGTTTGTGGTGATGATCACGCCGCCAGACCCGGATGAGCACATAATGCTTGGTGCCACCATCACAGCTGCCATGGAGGCCAAGCTGCAGCTGTCCCTGCCTGGACCAAGGTCTCCCCTCCAGCCACAGCAGCTGTTTGCTACTACTGCTTCTGCTGGGTTCAGCTCCTCCCCAGTGATGCAGTCTTTCTCCAGCCTCACCTTATGCCATATGGTGCGCTCTCTCTTTATCCTTGCTGCTGCTAAGAATTCTTTGAAGATGTACATCATGCAAATTCAAGTGCCCTGAATTGTCTCAAGTTGCCTGAATCTAGTTTACCCTCCTCTGTTTCTTAAGTCTTCGTAATGATTCTGACAATTGGGTAGCCCGTGCTGGATCTGCTGGCTTTCTGTTACACAATTGCCTGCAAGCATCAGTGGTTGACAAATCGTGGCACCTGGAAGCTGATTCGTGTCTCCTTGATCTGTGCAGGACTCCTCGCCCTCGCTGCCCACTCCCTGCGATGCCAACCTGCTGAAAGGGAAGAGGACCGTGTCCAATGCAGACGTTGGCAATGGCAATGGCTCGCTGATGAAGAACAATGGAGATGTCAGAACAAAGAACCCGGGAGAGTTGAGAAATTTTAAATTACTCTGTTAGACCAAAACAGGGTCATGGGTTCGATGAGAGCGCCAGAAAAAATTTCAGAGTCGAGTTGTGGCAGTGAGTGTGCCGACTAAAGTTTTTTTTTTTCATTTTTTTTCATTTCGGACCTACTACGTTCCGTTTGAAATCTGAAGACCTTTTGATGCTCTCTGATTGGGTCGTTTCTGCACGTTTGGGCTCCAACAAATCGGCCCAGCCGATGCTTTATGAATTGGACTTGGACTAGAGTCTGCTTCTGACAAAGCCATGTACAATCTTTTTCTTTTTTTCTTTTCCTTTTGGGGAGAGTACTGTCAGCACTGAGCCCAGTTCATGGAAAACTTCGTTTGAAATATTTGTTTTCTTGCGAAAATGAGGATTTCATGGAAAACTTTACTTGAAATATTGAATGAAGAAAAACGAAAAAAGATGGGCAAGTGTGATATATGTACTATATGATATACTAGTACTTTATGGATGCACGTCTGGGCTCTCACTATTCACTAATGTAAATAGGCACTTTGTCAGGATCAGGGAGCCTCTAGCTCTGCATTTTGTGCACTTTTTCAGTTGTCTGGCAGGTTAAACAACCAGAGTGGGGCGTCTGGCGGCGTGGCGTAGAGCTCCCGAAAGCTAATAAGCTCATCATGCTCGTGCCATGCCAACAACGGCGTCCATTTGTATGCATGCGATGCGAAGCAATGCTTGCCGGAGAACGTACGTACGCCGATGCTGAACGCCCGCTGCGTGCGGCTGCGAAGACCGGTCTTGTGTGGTGTGCCCAATTTTATGCATCCCGATTGCCAGTCCAGACCCCACACCCCACGCTCGTGAGGACCTGCTCACTCCAGCAGCATCGATCCACACTAACAGTGCGTGTCAGAGAAGAAACGCCGCCTGTCGCTCGCGGCACGGCAAAGGCAACAACACACAGGCTCTGCGCTTGCGCCACGGCAACGGCATCAACAACACAGGCTCTGCGACTTCCAACCCTCCAACCGCGCGACGCGAACGTCATCTGACGAGGAGCGCCCTCCCAGCACATAAAAAATTTCTGCTCCCCACGAGCGCATGGGCTTGGGCGGTGGCGGGCTGCTCTCGCACGCTACCAACCACCAATCTCCGGCGTCGTGTCGTGGGACCGGAGAGCCAAGACACGGCCCTGTGCCCTGACAACAGGGAGGTTTTCAGGGCAAGCATGGACCGGTTTGCTGAACGCGTGATACTGTCAGTGTCAAGCAAATTCGTAATTAGCGTCGTCTGTATAGGTGACGGGGGATCAACGAACACGGAAAACGCCTCATCGACCTGCCAAACAAGAGGCTGCTTCAGCCTGAAGCTTCTCATGTCTCTCTCTCTGGGTGGACGACGACCAGAAAGAAAAGCGAGCGAGAGAAAACAAAGGAGATTCCTTTCCTTGGGTAAAAGGCGGATGTGAACTCGTAGACTTGAATGCTTCACCAAATCTCGATCAGTGCTGCCAGTGCTAGAGAAGCCGTCCCTGATGGGACCTGGTCTCACTGTGTGTCTCGCGCACTGCCCCTCCAGCAGGCTCCGAGACCTGGCCCGGGGAGGACGTCAGTCAGGGGAGCCTTGCCCTTCACGCACCCCCGCCGCTCCGGCCACCGCCGGTGAGCCGCTGCGAGGGCGGTGAGTGAGAAAAGAGCTCGGCTCGGACGGAGTAGGAGCGGCTGACGGAGACGTCAGTGCTGTGCGTGCCGGCCACCCGCGGCGCCGTGGAGGAATCATTACCGTCCCAACAGAAAAGGTGGCGTCTTTAGACTTGTGCCTGTTGCGACATGCTTTTCTGTCCCGCTTTGCGTTGCCCGCATGTTTCACCGAGGTGGAAACGGCAACAGTAAAGTTCACCGTCGGGCGTCGGCGTGGAGGTGAAAACAACAACAAATGGTGATGGTAGGTTCAACACTTGCCAAGTCATTTTCTTGCAACGACCTCCATGGCACGCATCCATCGCACCTAAAAGCGTAGACAACGAATAATGGTAGTACAAGCGTATTTGCAAAACTAGACAAGTTCGCATATCTTAGTCCGAACTTTACCACGGCTTTTAACCAGAGGTTTGCGCTAATCACAAGCGATCGAGGAGGGGCAGAGGTGAGCACACCGGAGGCGAACAGCGGACTCGCAGACTGAAGTGGGCGCGAACCCCACTCAAAACGAGGAGGGAAGCCTGAACACAATGATGTCCGCATACATCCGTCACCGTCGTCCCGCGCTGCCTGTCATTCTGTCCACCCGAGTTTCCTACCCAGAATCAAGTGTGTGCGCCCCTTTCTCTGAACATCTGCCGGTGTATAGATTTTTTAAAAGTTTTTAGGATGTGTTACATTTTCTTGCAGCTTATGGGCTGAAAAGGCTGATAGTACTACTTTGGTAAGTAAGCGTTGTAAGACATGTTTTGTTGAAATAAGCTTATGGACACCTTCATTGAGTATGGGTAATCATGCACGCGGCTTTTGTAATCATGATGATTTTACATATTCGTGAATTGTTTTAGTGCATACATACTTTGCTCTAAAAGTAGTTAGTTAAGGAATGCATATTTGAATTAGAATAGGCCACAAATGGATAAATGTGTTGATTATGTGCTGATAAAATGATAGGGATTGCGTGCGTGTGTTCATAAAGTTGAGTATTTGTGCCTATTTTTAAGTGTTTATGTCTATACCGTGCTTCAAAAAAGAAAAAGGTAAGGTGGATTAATAATCATGACTCATGAGCGGCAACTGCTTGAACATTAATAGTTTTTATGTGTAGATGTATCAGAATAAGCTAAAATGAAAATTTAGTATAAAGTATAGTATGAATTAGGAAAAGACAAATGCTAAACATGGATACATTAGAAAGAGAGTAGAATGATTACAGTGGTCCAGTTTCATCTTCTTGATGGCCATCCTAATATTTATTTAACAACACTGCTAATGTTCTGTGACGTTAGCTGTTTATCACATAGACGTAAATCTCAGATACGCAAATCGTACGTCTCTACCATGCTGATCTATTGAAACAAAAAGTGTAATTTATGATGGTCCAACTCCTTGAATGTCAAAAAACTGAACGTCATGTAAAGATCATAATGGACAATGTTGACCACTTGACCCTATAATGAATCATTTTCGTAAGAACCGTACATAATATATGGAATTCCCACTCCAAAACTTCGTCACGTCGATTACGAGATTAGCTATGTCTCATTGCATCAAGTGTGTGCTAACAAATTAGAGGCTTTTTTTTTGAGCTAAAAATTAGAGGGAGCTGGTGGGTCCGCAAGGGCGGCATCCGATAAAGCCAAGACGCAGAGCATTTGCGGCCCACTCATGAGCGTCTCCGAACTGTCGGATTTCGTTTCTTTCCATTTCTTTCGCCAGGTTTATCTGATGATTTACGTGTTGTTTAGTCCTGGAACAAGAATAATTAAATTATTATAGGAGCTGCGCTGTTCGTGCCATGATTACTGTCGCGCCTCACGATCGTTCGCTGGTGCCACACCCCCGGTGAGGTTACCCTCGCCCGCAAGCTGAGTGCAAGTCCATGCTCAAGTGTGCGAGTTAAACCATTTTCTTCAGCAACTTCAGACCTCACCTCACACTCACAAACAGGCACAAGTGGCACACAACCATCCAATTACGCACGTAACCTTTTAAATCAACATTTTTTGTGAGTAATTTAACATTAAGCTAACTATTTTTAAACTAACATTATATACACAATTATGAAAGAGTAGTACTATAAGATTTGGAACAATACATTCCAAAAAAAAGATTTGGAACAATTTACTCGCAAAAAAGAAACACGGTACATTTACAGCAGGTTATACACTGGCCCATCAAAAGTGCGCACGACCCGTCCACTCACCGGTTGGTGACCTGCGTCCCTCAAACAGCACGTTAACCCAGGACACTCTCTCTGACATCGGACCCCACATATCAGTAGCACAAGCTCACCACGCCACTCCCCACCCTATTAGCGCCTAATGACAGCCGAGGCAAATAATAAAATAGTAATTAGACATAATAAAAAATAAAGCGCACCGTTATTTCCATCTCCCACTTTTCTCTTTACCCCTGCTCTGTCTCCCCTTCGTGTCTCCTCCCCTCTCGCCGAGCCATTCGGTTCCTCCACCCCCACGCGAATCGCCGCCATTTCGCCGATTCCGGCGGCGGTCTAGGGTTTCGCGGCGAGCTTCGCCGGCGGGATACATCTGCGGGTTACGCTCCCGGCGTCTCGTGCGGCGGCCAGAGGAGCTGCAGGCGGTGGTGCCGCTGTCCCGGGAGGAGGTGGCAGTGGTGGTTGCGGCGGCTGCGGTGCTGTTCTGCGGCGAGTGAGGCTCCGCTGCTGAGACGGTGGTGGTTGATGAGGTGCTAGTGTGGCTGTGCGGGTGCTGAGGGGGCGGAGGCGGACTGGTGGAGGCAGCCATGTTTTTCAACAGGCTCGATGACTCGCCCATGTTCAGGAAGCAGGTGAGAGGACGCGCTGGATCTCGTTTTTTCTGCAGTACCCGAGTCCTGTTTAGTGACCGCGAGGTTGGTCTCAGTCAGCCTCTCAGGCGAGTGGGGGAGAAAAAGGTTTCAGCTTTGGGTGCAATGCTTGGGTCCGGCCGGCGCCTCCCTGATTTGGCCGCCAGTGGTTCTCTGGATCTGTCATCAGGTTATATGATTGGATTGGGTTGGGAGAGTCTGTTCCTCTTTGATGTATTTATTATGTCTCGAATCATCTTATACTGATAGTGTCGAACCTGCTGGCTTACCGCTTCCAATCCATTCTTGTGGCCTATTCTGATGGTTTCACGGTGCATTTCTTGTTCTTATGCTGTTCTGATGCAAATAAATATATATAAAAAAGTTTTTCGTGCGTTTTGGGCCTTTTGGCTTGTCAATTGTATATGGTGTGTTCTTTTGGTTGATATATGTCCTTTCACAAGCGTATGTTTTGCAGTTTCTTTTGTTTTGATACGAATAGGATAACACAGCTTGCTTGTTGACGCGTAATTTCGACATGCATTGTGATAATTTGGCGCTCTTTTATTGACATCAGTTGTGTGTTGTGTAGTGAACCGGTGTAAGCAATGAATCCAAAATTTTGAATTGTATGATATTTGGCCAAAAGTCAATTCCGTTTTTATCAAGATATATTCCTCATTTCTGCATTAACCATATGAATTCAGTGAAATTTTGAGTCAGCCTAACCTTTGCAATTTTTTATTTTGGGTATGTTGCAAATAAATTTTTGGACTTTCTTTGTTTGTTTGATGAACTAGTTTAAAATGTTTTCCTTGCATTGACAGATGCAATCACTTGAAGAAGGTGCTGAGTTGCTTAGAGAGAGATGTTTGAAGTTTCACAAGGGTTGCCGGAAATACACGTAAGTTTACATTTGCATTCACTTAGGTGGCATTTTCGGATTACCAAACCTGTCTTTTCCATTGCTGATTTGTGCATTCTATCATATAACATGGGCCATATTCTAATTACAATGTTTATGTAAGCCCTCATTGCCTTTCTAATTTGTTGTTTTGTCTCAGGGAAGGACTTGGTGAAGCATATGATGGAGATATTGCTTTCGCAAGTTCACTCGAAACATTTGGAGGAGGTCATAATGATCCTATCAGCGTTGCTTTTGGAGGTTAGTAATGCAGTTCTTATTTTATTATACATCTTCAGCTTTATTCTAGTTATTCTCTCTTTATTTTGTGATACAAGGCTTTTCGCCCTCCAAATTAGTCTCTTCTTTCGTAAAGTGACATAACCCCCTTTTTTGGGTAGGCCCTGTTATGACCAAGTTTACAATTGCCTTGAGAGAAATTGGAACATACAAGGAAGTATTGCGCTCCCAGGTAGAGCATTAGTGTTTGCATCACTATGGAATTATTCTTTCATCAAGAACCAACTTTCAGATATTGATACTTGGTTCTGTTTCATGAATACTTGACTGTGTAATACTGCATTTGATAATTTTAGGTTGACAAGTGCATAGTTAAATTAATTTGTGTTTAACTTTGAAGTTCATTTTTGAGGCATTAACTTGCACTTACAGTTCCACTTTAGCTGTTATAACTTCTGTTATACTCTTCTGATAGGTTGAACATATGCTAAATGACAAGTTGGTTCAATTTGTGGACATTGATTTGCATGAAATGAAGGTATGGCACAGTTTTCTGTTAACATTTAATCTGTAGAATTCACTATTTTCATTGTACGTGGTCTTAATTGGTAACATTTGTGCAGGATGCTCGGAAGCGTTTTGACAAGGCGAGCCTTCTATATGACCAGGTACTACTGTTTCAATGCTATTTCAAAACTCCATACAAACAGGTTTCAGAACCTGTTTTAGAGCTCTATGGCTTATAATGGTAGAAATGATCAATGTTTGTATGTGCTTTACCTGTAAGTACAATAACCAACCTGCAGTTAGTCAGAAAATACATTTGCCAATCATCCATAGGAGTAGGACCATAGTTGTATGTGTTTAGTTGCTCCAGCTACCGACTTGTAACAATAACAAATTGCTGTAGTAGGTGAAGTAATTTAGGATAAGCAGGTTCCTCTGTGTTTCATGGTGCTTATTGTGTTTCATGGTGCTTATTTTGCTACACGGATGCAATGAATTTGTAGCCTTTTTCTTTCAGCTATGTATCATGCTTAGCATTTCGTTAGATGGTGCATTTTTGACAAAATTCAAGTCAGTTATTTGTAAAGTCTGTTACTGACTACCACTTGCCTTTTCTTCTCGCTCAGGCTCGTGAGAAGTATTTATCCTTGAAAAAAGGCACGAGGGCGGATGTAGCAACTGCAGTAGAGGATGTAAGTTAACTTTAACCTTCTTGAGAGTTTTTTCAAACATAAGGATATTTCCTGCTACTAACTTGTTTGTGACACAATCAGGAGCTCCACAGCGCCAGATCTTCATTTGAGCAAGCTCGTTTCAATCTGGTAAATCACTGTTCCATTGTCATCGTTCATGATTCTTTATTTACATAGTTGTCATGCTCATGTCTTTTGTTTCCTTTGTGTATTTATATTCAGGTGACTGCATTGTCAAATATCGAGGCAAAGAAAAGATTTGAGTTTTTGGAGGCCGTTAGCGGGACAATGGATGCTCATCTTCGTTATTTCAAACAAGTACAGTCTTGTGATTCCTTTTCATTTTGACCTTTCTAATATATACAAATGTGATTCAAACTCTCGTTTTTTTGCTATTTCATCAGGGATACGAACTACTAAATCAAATGGAGCCATATATCAATCAAGTAACTCTTTTAACCATGACTATTTCAAGTTTTGTTTTAGCTGGATGTTTTGTCTAGTAATTTCTTTGTTGGGGAAGTACGCATATCATGCTTAATGGAGGCACTGACATGTTCTTCAACTGATGCTGCATCGAGTATTCTTGCCATTTATGTTACATACATAGCTGTTTACTACTTGTTCAGCTTCAAGATATTTTCGTACAGTTTATTGCAATCCTTATAATTATGGTGTTAGGTGTTTCTGCTCTATTTCCTTTCATTTCATTGCTCAAGTCCTTTTGTCCTTTGTTCATGCTGAATGGGAATCACCTTCAAGTCCTTTTGTTTCATGAAGTACAGTCACCCTTGTTTACTAAAATCTGTAATTATTCCTGTGGCTGTGTTCCCATCTCCCCTAATTTCCTGTAGCTGACAAAGTCTTGTTTTTTCCTTTTATCACATCATATTCTCTCTTTTTGTAGGTTCTTGCTTATGCACAGCAGTCAAGAGAAAGGTCTAACTATGAGCAAGCTGCTCTTGTTGAGAGAATGCAAGAGTTCAAACGGCAAATTGACCGGGAAAGCCGGTGGTCACCTAATGGCATGCATGATTCCCCTAACGGTGATGGAATTCAAGCAATTGGTAGAAGTTCCCATAAAATGATTGAGGCAGTGATGCAGTCAGCTTCAAAGGGAAAGGTAAGGTGTAGTGGTTGAATCTGAAGTCAATATCCATGCATCCATGGTGGTGGAATTTTAAGTAGGAAAATGCAGTTATACTGAATATTACGTACCTATTTTCAGGTTCAGACCATTCGCCAGGGCTATCTCTCTAAGAGATCTTCAAACTTAAGAGGTGACTGGAAAAGGAGGTTCTTTGTCCTCGACAGTCGAGGAATGTTATATTATTATCGCAAGCAGAACAGTAGACCATCTGTAAGGCCCCCATAACTCTTTATAATACTCAACCGGACATAATATTTTTTTTCCTCACATGAGGCCTGTTTCAGTTAATATATATATTTCTTTAAAAAAATGGTTTTGTAGAGTGGTTATTCTAACCAAAGAAGCAGCGCTCCTGCCGAACATGGTTCTGGGCTGCTCAGCAGATGGTTCTCTTCTCATTATCATGGAGGCGTGCATGATGAGAAATCTGTTGCACGCCACACTGTAAACTTGTTAACATCGACCATTAAAGTTGACGCGGATCAATCAGATTTACGGTTCTGCTTCAGGATAATTTCTCCCACGAAGAATTACACTTTGCAGGTATGAAGCTTAAGTAGATAAACTTTTTGCCTGTTTATCTCTGCGCAGAATAACATTGTACTAAGCTGTTTAATAGCGCTAGTTTCCATGTTGCTTTCTATTTAGTGACATGGACCTATAATTGGGCAGGCAGAGAGTGCAATGGATCAGATGGATTGGATTGAAAAGATTACCGGTGTTATTGCTTCTTTACTGAGCTCCCAGTCCCCTGAACGGGTTAGTAATGAATTTGTGTTTTGAATATTTAGACAAAATATTGACATCTAATTTTGACTTAAATGACACCTGTATTTGTGTACAGCGTTTGCTGCAGAGCCCTAAGGGCAGCAGCCATCATCGAACTGTCAGTGAGAGCAGTTCGTTCAGTAGCTCAACAGAACTTGAGCATTCAATAAGTGAAGATTGCATGCTAGAAAAGAATTCAGGAAGTGGTTATTTTGAGCATTCTGCTAGAGCTGCACAGCATCACCGAACAAGCATGATGAAACCTGATAAACCAATTGACTTGCTTAGGAAAGTGGTTGGCAATAATAATTGTGCTGATTGCGGTGCTGCAGAGCCTGACTGGGCATCCCTGAATCTTGGAGTTCTTTTGTGTATAGAGTGTTCTGGGGTACATAGAAACCTTGGCGTGCATATATCTAAGGTAAACATTATTCTCTCAGTTTAATTGTGCAAGTATTTATTAATTCAGAATTTGTTGGTGTCTTGGGTGATACATACTACTGTATTGGCAGGTAAGATCCCTGACGCTTGATGTCAGGGTCTGGGAGCCATCTGTAATCAATCTCTTTCAGTCATTAGGCAACACATTTGCCAATACTGTCTGGGAAGAAATGCTACCTTCGTCAATCTGTGCTGATCATGGTGATATTTCAAGGTAGTATCGTTGCTGTTGATAACAAAGAGAACATAGATTCTAGAATTAGTATCAATATTGCCATGTGTTAACATGCAACTTTGACTGTTATGCAGGGCTGATGGGTTAGAAAACACATTACAGAACTCTGCACTCAGCAAGCCTAAACAATCTGATCCCATTGCAGTGAAGGAGAAATTTATTCATGCCAAGGTACTTCAACTGTGTTTGTTCAACTCATTTACAAAGGAATTAATATAACTGAGCTTCATTAGATTGTGATTTATTGAATAGCAAGCGATGTGGTATAAGCGCCATCTATTGATTAGATCTGTTTTTAGGAAATTTTCATGAAAACTAAGTGCATTGCCACATTTCGCCAGAATGGTACTGAAAAAGAAGAATGCTGAAAGTTAATTTTGATTGCAAGATTATAACATATATTTAACTGTTGATTTTTAATTTCTTAATGTTCCAGTATGCTGAAAAAGACTTTGTGCGGAAGCATAATGCGGATGAGATTCAGCTGGCACAGCAGATGTGGGATAATGTGAGTTCAAACAATAAGAAGGGGGTGTATAGCCTGATTGTGGCGTCAAACGCCGATGTGAATTTTACTTACGAACACGCATCATTTAATTCGGCTTTGACCCTTGGTAAAGCGCTGCTTCTACAAGAGCAACCATGTTCACCGTCAAATGGAAGTTCTAAATGTTTTGATCGCAATCCCCTTGAGAAGGGTTCTCCAGGGGACTCTAATTCTCCTGCCAGCACAAGTGCCCGTATAGACGGATTGGATGACTGTTTCGAAGGATTATCTTTGCTTCACCTAGCATGCCGTGTTGCAGACATTGGCATGGTTGAGCTACTCTTGCAGTATGGCGCCAATGTGAATTCTATGGATTCGAGAGGTCGAACGCCACTTCATCACAGCATTATGAAAGGAAGACATTTGTTCGCTAAGCTGCTGCTTTCAAGGTATGTTGGATTCAGGCTAACAGAAAATATGGGCAAGTTTTAAGAAATTACAAATATGCGGAGATCCTAATTTGCTAGCTCTACTTTCTGTGCAGGGGGGCTGATTCACAAGCCACCGACCGAGATGGCCGAACAGCATTACAATATGCGATTGACAGTGGGGCTATAGACGATGAGGAGATCCTTGTTTTGTTAGAGGATCCAGGTAGGTGATCCAGTAGTTAGGTCTTCAGTTCAGTGGTAGATTGTGCCTAGTTGCCCTCCTGCTGCAGTTAACCGGCACAGGTCCAAGTATGTCTTAGCAGATGATCCCGGTCTGTGTCAACCGAAAAGGAAGTAGTTTTCTGGAGCCGCGGTGCGATGTGGGTTTTGGTCTCGGTTTAGATTAATATCGTGGTTGCAGTTTGCATGCGTTTGGATTTTGTTTGCAGATGATGCGCTGTAAGTTTGTACATTGAGATGTGGTTGTTGATGTTATGCCAGATGTAAATATAGCAATGTTGTCATCATAATTTATGGAAATGAAGAGAGATGTTTATCCTAGATACTGTCACTGTGTTCGTTCATGGTTCTGAACATTGAACAGCAAGTTGCTCTGAATGCTATCTGACGAGCTAACATTGTTACACCCAATATACCCACATGCTGACACATCCAATCATGCTGTGTTAAACTGTTTCTATCTCACACTGGCTGATGCTAGTTCAGGAGTGACAAGTGCATCAGCATGAACGAGAGGATCCTACCAAGCGACTGCACTGCGCCAGCTACAGCCAACGCCTGTTGATGACAAGTGACAACAGAGCTCAGACTGCAGCCGCGCAACTGCGAACCTGCATCAAATCTCCCTCCGAGAACGGGTCCATGTTCGTCGCTGATGAGCCTTCGTTGTCACGGCTAGAGAAACGAACATCCCCTGAATCTTGCGCAGATGCGCCGTACCAGGCCGCTGAGCCATGCATTCGCCGTCGTCGGAAATGTCAATGCCAGATTTCAATTGCAAAACAACAAGGCGCCGACCAGCTACTTGTATAGCAGTACATGTATGCATGCGAAAATCAGTCTCGTAAAAAGGGGCCTTGGAAGAATACATGTACTACGAGTGTAGCGTACAAGAACAAGCTGAAATGTTACCCGGTGACCACTATTTAGTCAATTATACAACTCGAGCGTGTGGAAAACGTGGTGACTCGCTTTGTATGAATCAAAGAGGCTAAAACATCTGGTTCTAACGGAGTTGAACAGATGGGTTATACGTGTTGATTCTTCGATCTCGGCAGAGAGGCTAGGAATAACGACTATGATGAGTTGATGACCAATTGTATCGAAGGAAAACGCGCAGGGGTTTGACATTACCGTAGTTCATGCTGAACGGATACATCGCTATCCTCGCAACTGGCGGGTTGGCGGCTAGCCATTGGAAACACAACTGGTACGTACGTGCATGGCTAGAATTTTGGTATCCGCTGGACCGTACGTACGTATGCAAGTCTGCAGGAGTGAGGAGATAACATATACGAGATCGTCACTAGTCAAGTGAAGGGAAAAGTCTATGACACTGTGCAATGTGGCATAAACGTGAACAAGTAGCCATGGTACATGCAAGCTGTCTAACAGTCTAAGGCCTATTTTCGGCCGGACTGAGACGACGTTCTCGCCACCTGACAGTACGGTTACTGTTATGAACAATCAGAGATCGATGGATTTATTAATTAGTGAAGAGTTAACTGCGAGTAGATGGCAATGACACTCGCCGACACGGGTGGACGGGATAGGAGTTCCTGTACCATCGCTACCTGCCGGCTGGGCCAGCACGCGGTCCATCAATCAACTCCACGGCTACGTAGTTGAATGGCCATGAGACATTTGTGTTTTGCTCGTCAAGGAATAAAGATGAAAGATTTTGATCTTGATGATTTGCAATTGGAGATAAAAATCTATGTCAAAAGCTGGACATTATCACTTTATATAATCCGAATAATTTATCCACCATCATTATTATGGAAAGTTAATCGAAAATACCCTATACATATTTATAACCTATCCATTACTGACATTATAGAGAAAAAAATAGCTCAAAATGTCCTTTGTAAATGTATGAACTATCACAGCTATTAGCTTCATGAAATTGTACTAGCGCTGCACAAATGGGCACCAACCATCCTATCAATTTATCTGCTAGACTGCTACTCGTATAATATTTGGTAAAAAGAAGTCACCATGTTTACTCTTGTGATAAAATTACCGCATGTTTATATGAGTCTGTAGATGACTGCGTACAAAGACGAGTGTACGTGACTGTATCTGCGATGCATTATGCATATCTTTTAATTTACATCTGTACTTTTTGTGTCCAACCACAAATGTAAAAGGATTAAAGCGGCCTTAGACGGACATATATTATGGTCGTAGATTGTCCTCAATGCATGCAGTAACTCAAAAGCCGATCCTGGCCGCTGTCAGGAAAAATCTGTTATGCCACTCTGCTATACTAGTAGTCATGACATTTACAGTCAGATGGCTTTACTTGCAGTTAATACGCAGTTACTTTGTACTAATAGTTGGTGGTGTTGCAGGATACCGAGGATTCAGGCACCAGAAGAGTACGCCATTATCTCCGCACCGCAGAGAACGATTCATGTTTTGGATAAGCGTCTCTGAAACAAAAGGAGTACTTTGTATTTTTTTTTTCATGAACCCCTCTATGAGACTGCTGCCGACCTGCATTCTGTATTCTTGTACACAAACAGGTGCTCGCCAAAAGTAGGAAAACAATGTGCTTACAGCTCTTACACCCAACTTGACCGTCAAATAAAAAGAGAAACGGAAAGGCCCTACCCAAATCAATATGTATGATGAGATAGACATCTGTTCAATTATTTCATCCTACTACAAGTGACGCCCGGCCCCCTTCTCACCACTGCCAACTTTTCCATTAATAGAGATGTAATTATTTTGGCCTTATCATCTCTGTCTCTCTCTCTCTCTCTCTCTCTCTCTCGTATATAAGCCAATGGCAAGTCACCATTTTGAACCGAACTTCTAGCTTTCTGAGTCTGAACTCATCCTTGTCAAGAAAACTACATTGCAAAGCATCGACGGAGGAGGTAGTAGTAGCCAAAGCTAGTAGGCACACAAAGCTGTTCACCAATGGCAAGCTTCTCACGCCTCCCACACGTCCTCACCAATGTTTCCCACACCATGTCAAGCCACTTGTTCTGCCATGGTTCGGGAACAGATTCAGCCATCCCTGAAGACGCCTCACTGGAGGCCTCATCTGCGGTTCTTGACACCTCTCCACAAGGCACTGCTTCTGTTGAAAAGAAGAGGAAGCCCAGAGAAGATAGTGCCAGCCTCAGCTCTGCCCACTCCAAGGTAATTCGTATTACTGTCGAAACTTTTACAGCAAAACTTATAGTTCTTGATTTTTATTAGTGTCTTCATGACGTAGCTCACAGTTTTCTTGTGGAAAACAATTAATTAGGACTCGAAGGAGGGTACCAAAAAGAGGGGAGCAAAAAGAGAGAGAAACAGCAAGGAGATGGACGAGGAGGAAGCACCAAAGGGGTACATCCATGTCAGGGCACGGAGAGGGCAAGCAACAGATAGCCACAGTCTTGCAGAGAGGGTACTCAACACCGTCCCTGCAAATTCACTATCGCCAGGAGTATTGTAGCTTGTGTAGTAGCTTGTTTGTTTGGGCCTCCTTTTTCCTCATCTATTCTGGCATTTTCTTCAGGTGAGGAGGGAGAGAATCAGTGAGAGGATGAGGGTGCTGCAGGCCCTGGTCCCTGGTTGTGACAAGGTAAATATAGTCAATTACTAAAAAAATTTCCTTTATGCAACCAAATTCTATGGTACTAAAAGTGTGCCATTTTCTGTAGGTTACTGGGAAGGCCCTCATATTGGACGAGATCATCAACTATGTGCAGTCCTTGCAGAACCAAGTTGAGGTAATACCAGTACCACACATGGCAAGTAGTAACAATAAAACACTAGACTAGATGATGCATGTCAATATAACGATTGGTTAATTTGCTAAGTAACAACTTCACTCCTGATTGTTATGCAGTTCCTTTCCATGAGGATTGCTTCCCTGAGTCCCGTGCTGTATGGTTTTGGCATGGACAGTGACGCCTTCAGTGACCACACTCAAGTATGGAGCACCTCAAAACTTTCACTAAACTGCATTTTTTTTTTCTCTCTCTCTTTTCTCTCGCCCCTCCCTCTTGTCAAGGCGTCCACACAATCTCATCACTGCCAATTTACTTGTTTCAGAAGATCGAAGGAATGCTCCAACACGAGGCGCTCGCGATGCCGGCCTCTGTCCTGAACAGGGCTCCGTCTCAAGCTTTCATGGACACGAACACCTCCACCTCCTCCGCATCCTACGAGGTTCACGGCGACGGCGGCGTCTCCTTTCATCAGGTTCGGCTGCTGTTCCGTTCCATCTACCTCATGAGTCATGACCATTCCATTCAGTTCCAAAGCACTGTGCCCCAGCTCATGAGGCTGACCTGCCTGCACAATCCTCAGGACAATGGCAGCTACATGGTGCAAACAGTAGATGATGAGCCAAGGCAAGAACTGTTCAATCAAGTGGTGTTCAGTAACCACATGTGCTCGTTCCAGTAAAAGAGGGAAGAAATGGAGTAGATGACCCTACAGTGACAACAGGTAATGCAACAGCAAAAGTTTCTTTAACAATGTTGAAATTGTGTAGCTATGTGCTAAGGATAATTTATCGTATGTTGCAGAATTATATATCGTTTTTACAATAAACTTGAAAATTATGTGCTTTTCCATGCATTTATATTTACAGAGGAAATAATGCTGGGGTGGAGGTAGTCGCACCAGATGAGTTTGTGATGTTGGACCTAATCCATCCCCTTGTCTGGTGGCTGTAACGAGGGCAGTAGCTAGGATTAGCTGTAGCTGGGTTTGTCATATGGCATTACTGTTTAGTAGTTTCCCTTAGTCAGGCACTGCTTTGGGGCTCACCTCAACGGCCGCATGCCATTGTACTCTACTTGGAAAGGAAAAAAGTGTGTTCATATGAAATGGAAGTTTCTGTTACTCATCTCTGAATAACTGTCTTAGTTTACCGAAAGTTTACAGGATTATTAATTATAAAAGGGAAATGATTTTTTCACTAGCAAGGCCCTCTTTGAAGATTCAACGCACAATATTATGGATTGCAACAAAAGTCTTCTAAGAAGATTTTGCAATCCTAGCTATGGGATTCAGAAGGCAGGAAAGTTTTCCATGAAGTGTTTGGATATAGCGCAGTAAGAGCAACTCCAACAGCCTAGCTAAAAGGTTTTTTCTCTAAATATAGCTATGATGTTGAAAATAACTCTCCAACAGTCTCTCCAAATCCATATCTAAATAGCTAACTCTTTATTCCACTTTTCTAGCTAGCAATATTTAGCTAGGGACATTCACTCTCTATTCCCTTCCAGCGGGCCTTTGGTGGTTTAGAGAGTCTGTTGGTTTACTCCAATATTTTTTAGATGTACTTTATTTTAAAGACTAGCTAAACCAAAGAATTTAGAATATATTTTACTAGTCTCTTGGAGATGCTCTAAACATATCGAGGTGAGAGAATGACACAAAGGAAATTTTCAAAAGGTAGGACATCTAATCCGCCAAAATTATCGTGTAGAAACTAGAAAGGCATTCTGTAAGAATTTCATGGGATTTGTAGGAGCAAAATCCTTGGTTCGAAATGGCCTCATAACAAACTTCATATAGTTGAATCCTTCCCTATTTTTCGTTTGTTCCAAATTAAGTTGTTGTTAATCCATTTTTCCCTCATCCATTTTCCCTCCTAGCTAGAAATAGTGTACTTGATCTCGAGGAATAAATGCCACTGCACCATTGGTACTGGTCCCTGCATGGACAATAAAGTTGCCTCTGATTCCTCTTCAGAATGGCGTTCGTTGTACCTGAAGAACAATTTGCGTCATCCTAAATGCCGGAAGATACACACCGTTTAGTCTGATCCACCGATATTATCTACTGACGCATTTAATCACGATTATCATTTGCCTGTTCACGTAGGAGTAGTAGAAACTGAGCACCTCCATCATGTCCGTCCTTACATCGGCACTGAAATGACAAAGGAATTATTCCACGGCTCAGGTGAAAAGGATACACCAACTACTTGGCGAGAACATGGTGAGGTGACACGAAGAGTTTTTTTTTCTTTTTGCGAATTGACACGAAGAGTATTTACGAAATAAAATTCGGAGAGCCCAACTTTACGTTGTGGGATTTCTTGGCCTCATGAAATTTCTTCTTAAGCATCTCTCCTAGAAACAAAAATTGGACAATAGTGTTTTCACCTAGGGATGAAAGCGGTCGGGAAACGGTCGGAAGAAGGCTATATCGTTTTCAGTTTCATATTTTTTCTCGGTAGCGAAACCGGTAGCGGTACTGGCGGAAACAAATACGGCGTCGATATTACGGGAATATCGAAAATGGAATTACCACGACAGTAATATGCGGTATCGATCGGAAATCGATAATAATTATCGGTAACACAAATCACACTCGTGTATTAGCCGTACCACATAATGTATAAAAATATCAAACGTGAATATATTGTTGATATTTGAACTAGCTATAAATGTATCATAAAAGACGCGAGACATTTGAAAAAAGATGTTCAAATTAAAATGTAAAAAATATAAGTAGCTCACAGTCACAACAACGTCGAGACTCGAGAGGCTGTGCCGGACTACACGATGGCTGCGATCTGCGTTAGCGAGAAAAGAATTGATAGTGCTTATGTGCGGTATTAGCGACTGCAGCATGAGTTTTGATTACATTCGGTTTCCCATAATAGGAAGGAGCCTTGATTTTTTTTCCTTGATTACATTCGGCATTCCCTCTGAAGAATCTTTTTTTGGCACGTTGGAAGGGAATGATAAGATTAGGCTTAGATCACTTTTGATTTATTGCTTATTTGAAATATAATATATATTTAGTTGGCTGATTAATATAAAACGTAAAATATTTGCGGTAATTTCCGGCCTAAAACGGAAATTGTCGAAACGATCGGTAAAGTCTAAAATCGTTTTCATTTTTGTTTCCACCAAATACTTCCACTTTTGTTTTCATTTTTTTTCGGTATTTTCATTTCCAACTACTACTACGGTCGGGAGCAGTCAGAAACGAGCCTCGGTTATCCGATAAATTCCGTTTTTGCTTTCATCCCTATTTTCACCACAAATTTCTTTTTTACTCCAATTGTGAAATTACCATCAATTTTCAGATTTTGCAAGATCACCACATATCATTTTCACATTTTGCAAGACCACCACATATTTTTTGATAATCTATGGTGAAATCGCAAAATATTTTGCAAGATCACCATAGTTTTTTGAAAGTATGTGGTGAAATCGTAAAATCAAAAAATCGATGGTTATTTCATAGTTAGACTTCAAAAGTATGGTTGATATATGCAATTGCCCCCGAAAAAATACTTACGCACGCATGGAATAACCGCATCGTAGCGTTAGCGGTGGGACATCGTTCGATTAATGTGATGAAACTGAATACTCATGATGTCCATCCATGTAGTGCTTCCCAGTTGTGTTAGTGTACATGTGAACCATGCGGGATCTTGCGGCCACCGAATCATTTTTTTTTCTCATAGTTTTCAACGACGAGAAGCACCTTCCGCGGCGCCGGAAAGTTCAGGTTTTCGTTCAAAAGTCAAATCATCTGGAGGACCGTTTGTCATCAGTACGGTCACTAGCTTGATGGATGCAAATGCAAACAATCACAATCTGTCGATCGATGCCCCCCCGTTCGATCTCGATCGTCTCCAGTTAATTGAAGCGCATGCATAACCACCCACGGCCGTCCAATCAGAGGCCATTGAACCCAGTCGCTAGCTAGAATGTCTTATCGGCGTCCCGGCCGCGCGACACGGTGATCGGCGACGGCGACGGCGATCGAGCTCCGCCCGGGCCCCGCTGCCTGCCGGCCGGCACCGAACGGTCGAATCAATGAGCTGCTGACACAGTGACGCTAATTAAAACACACGGCGTGATCGAGCCATGCATGCGGCGATGGAGAAAGAGATGGAGGCCGTTGCGCGACGCGACGGGACGCCGTGGGCGCGGCCGACACGCGTGAGCTAGCGCCGGGGCCGGGGGCGAGCGCCTATAGCAGCGGCCCGGCACGGCCGCATGGGCGGATGTGTGGCCGTGTCCCGGAGTGGTCGCCGCCCCAAGTGTCAGGGCCCCCGATCGATTAAGGCTGCCTCGTGAGGGACATGCGTACTTGTAGTACTCACCTAATGAGACTGTTCTTGATCCTGTCTTGATTAAAAGTTTGTTTGATTTCATCTGACTCTCTGTGGGGGCGTTCAGCACTAATGAGCAGATGATATACAGCGAGCTAGTGCTATCTATAGCTAGGTCTCGTACTTCATGTGCCCTTCACATGTATGCATATATTTAATTAGTATTAAGTTGTACAAGTAGTGGCGATGAAGGGCCACCACCTCAAACACATTGGACTGCATATATTTATATGATCGATTCATTTAACCAACCAATTTGGATCAAGTTGTCTTGGACAATTTTTGGGAAGAGCGAGCCCACAGGCTTGCGTTACTTGAGAGTGGCTCCACACCAACGTGAATCCGCAGGCCGGGTGCATGCATGCCTGAGGAGCTAACATGTGTGACGAGAAGAGGAGAGGCACGATACTCCATGCCGCACTGCTCTCTGCTTCGTACTCCTAGTACCAAGTACGGTGTGGTCAAAGCGAAGTAGCAGTGGCGCAGCACAATGATGCCGCGCGCGCGCTGCGATGTACAAAGACGTTTCCTGTGGCATGCAGCCGCATGCAAGCACAGTACACACAGGGCTGTACCGCTACACGACGCAACGCGATCGATCGTTTGGCCACCAACCTTACCCCTCGGCGCCTGTCAGTTGCAAGTGCAGATTCAATGCTGGACGGAAAGGGAAAACGGACGAGGGAGAGGGAAGCGATAAACAGACCGAAGCCAACGATGGATGATCGTGCGTGCTGGAGCCCATTTTGCAGATAAACTAGGAGTACTAGATCAAAGCTAACAGATCAGTTTCGCTTCAGATGGTTTTGTTTGCGCCCGATCAAAGCGAAAGTGGGTCAGCCAGCCACCAACCTTACCCCTCGCGCGCGTCGTTGTCCAGATGCCCATCCGACGCTGCCGCCGGTCAGCCAGCCACCAGCCTGGGTCAAACCCCGTCGCGTCCGCAATGAGATCGCCGTCCCGTCGAACAGCCACGGCGCGCTGCCCTGCACGTGCATGTCTCGCCGATGGGAGAGCAGAACAGCTACGTCCGAAAAGCATCTTCAGATCACTCGCTGCACCAGCAGTAGTAGAGCATGCAGAGGTCGTCGCTACCCATCGGTCGCTCGCAGTGCACAGCCGCGGTGCCGGCCGCGCCACGTGACGTGTGCCCCGCGCGCGGGAGGAGGTACACGCAGGCACACGGAGAGACCGTTCGATCGGCGGCAGCGAGGGATGGAAGCGGTGCTAGCTAGCGATCCCGCGGCGGGCCAGGGTGGGATCGATCTCCCCGGTGGCCGGGTCCGGCGCTGCGTGCCGGGCGCGCGCGCACCTACCAGCGTGGGCAGGACCCTGGCCGGCCGCATGCGTGCGTGCTGGCTGGTTCCGATCCGTCAAACGGCCATGGGCAGATTGACGAAGGCAGCGGCGGTGTGTCTCGCGGCGCGGGGCCGGGAACACGAAGGCGCTTGCGGGATTGGGGATCCTGGTGGTGTCGTCGCGCCCGGGCGGGCCTGTCTGACACGGACGGGACCCACGATGCATGGTCACTGAGACAGGCGAGTGCAGGGTTTCGCATGTGTTGGAGGGGGTGGTACGTACGTACGTGTCGCCGCCGGCTTCGTCGTCTTTACCTTCGGGCAAAAATAACGACATCCGAATGCCGATTCTTCGTGCTCCATATTTCAACAGCGGGTAGGGTACAAACTACAAAAAAAAAAAACTCACAGTCTACCGGATGGAGCTACAAAACGAAACTTTGGAAAACTACCGGTGTTACAAGACGCACAGTCAATTGTACCACGACCCAATCAATGGAAGCGGATCGAGCGGCCGCGCAGAACAACTTGTCCAGCCGGTCCCGACGTACGCGGCGTTCAGGCCGCCTGTTGATCAGAGACGATCGAGAGCACCTGCGATGCGCTGATCCATCATCGGTCGGTCGGCCATTTATGACCTCGACCGTTTTCCCGTACCGTGAGGGCGCGCGCTCATATCGGCCACAATGGCGCAAGTGACCGGCGCCCACTCAATGCTCACCCAGCTTAATTTTGCCTTTTGGCGGCACGGCCATCCGCAACGCCGTGGCCGCCGGCGAAGGTACCCGATCTCCATCTACTACTGGAAGAGGCCTGGCCGCCGCGGCACAGGCGCTGGGCGAGTGCTCCCGTGGTCCGGCCCGGCCGCGTGGTGCTGGTGCAAGGCCGCGGCGGGTGGCCCGGGCTGCCTTGGCGTGGCGTACGGCGTATGCCGCGCGCGGCGCTTGCCTCGCGGATCCGTAGTCTCAGCTCAGGTCCGCAGGCGCGCCGTGTCCCAGGCGCAAAAGGACGGCCCGCTGCCGGTGGTCACCGCTCGCCTCGCCGCTGTGCTGGTCCATGGCGCAGGCGGCGGCAGCCATGGCCCACGACGCGTGTTGCCTAACCATTTGCTCGCCAGTCACCAACTAGATTGCCACTGCGCTAACAGCACTAATGACAAAGGTTCAAGGGTCGTCCAGCACATCAGCGTTATGAATCTAGGGCGGGGCGGTCTCCAGAGATAACAGGCCGGTACTACTACAGCGTTATGAATCTTTCCACATTAGCTTGGGAATTCGATTGATAATCTCCAGTAGAATGTAGTTTACTAAACCAGCGATGTCACGTCGGGCCGGTGTACAAAATCAGACTGAGCAGGAATCTGCACGGCCGACGGTGAAAGAAGGTCAGGAGTTAATGCATTCGTTGCCCTGTTTCTAGCACGCCTGACAAATTCACGCACCAAATCAGTGGTCACGTATAGATGCAGTGGAAGAAAACAACTTGATGCTGCTTCAGTAGAGCAGAAACGGTAGGTGCTCGTTTTCGCAGTAACAATACACCCACTTGGACAACAGGGAGCAGAAATAGAGAGATTCAGTTATTACAAGAGTCAAGGTAAGGGCCCAACTAGTCATCTGACTCTTAAAAAGGTGCCTAACTATTCTTCAGGAAACTATCAGCAACAAGCGAACAGATTCTGAATTATGGGGGCTTCAGGCAGGCCAACGAGCTGATACATTGCTAAGCGTCTCCTGGCAACCAAATTCTCTCCATGCTTCATCCAAGTTCTACGCTTTCTGAAATTCAAACACAAGGATATATCAGAGGGGTAAGCAGAGAGGAATTGTTTAATAACGTATCAAAGAGGCATAGTCGAATTCTCACTTGAATTGGAAGGTAGAGCTTGAACTCAGGCGGTAGTTCCTCATCCGAATAGAGGCGATCAGAGAAATAAATTCTGCGAAGTCGGCAATTTGCATGAACTTGCACTCGCAGCGTCTCGACGTAGTTTGTGCCGTACGCCCTCTTTGTCAGGTCGGCGAGATTCAACTGAATGTTGTTCCAGCCTTCGTCAAGCTTCAACGGCATTGTGCATATATATGGCTTCACCCTAGTAACAGACTGGAAAAAGGTTACAAGTCAATATGATTGCTTGCACAGAGCGCAGAAACACACTTTTAAGCACCCCAAAGATCAAAACAATGCTAAATGGAGTCACAACGCTACCTTACACAAAACAAAAGAATCGATCAACCATTTACATTACATACATGCTATAATGCCTAAAGGAAGAGGAGCGGCCATTCAAAATATCAGATTAAAAGAAACCCTTTGTGTAGACTGCAGAATTCTCACAGCCATATGTTAACTACAAAATTGAAGAATAAACTAGAAACATGTAGTCACCGATTGTTAACTTAGTGCAATAATTTTTTCCCTGCTATGATCTAGTATTTTCAACCATTATCTATGTTCTTTCCAAAGACTGTGTGTGGGAAGTTACTGACTTTTAGTAAAATAAAACCAAGAAAACTATAAAATTTTAAAGCAGAATGAAATGGTAACTCAGTCTTAAAACAGCATTAAATCTAGATAAGTAATCCCCATAACTCAAATCTGCAGAAAATGGAATCTTACACACTTGAAAGTTTGATGCTCGAAATCTCCGGCGAACATTCTTATCATCAAGAACTTGGATTTCAAATGTGAAGTACTTCTTCAGATTTTTCACAATGATGGCCAAAAACGGAAGCTTGATTCCAAGGGTAGCAGAAGGATCAGCCGGGCATGTGATATATGTTGATTGTACATTTGTTCCAACAATTTCAAGCACATTAGACTGGATATCTTCATCCTGAGGCCGTTTAATGTGCCCATCCACAACTGCAAATAGATAAAGCATTAATCAAACAAATGAAATCCCTCGTTGATGGAAAATAACCGAATCAGCAATTTAACCCAAAAAAAAGGTTTGCGCCAGATCAGAATGATGCATATATGTATTTTCAAATAGAAAAAGTGTGCACATGGAAAGCATGCAGTTATGCACGAGACAAAATGACAAATACTAAAAATGTTAGGGGTAGAAACACAATAATCCCAATAATAGTACATCTTTTATGTTACCACTTTGCCTAATTAACTACAATATCCTTGCCACAGTTATTTAAGAAAATTGTTGGACCAAGTCGGATCAGAGCTAGTAAAGATATGCTGTTCCATACTCTCATATCTCAGATAGGTACCAAAAACACAATTTTTTCTATCCCTAAATATTAAGTTCAAAGTTTTCACCTAAAAAGGCAAATATAAAGCAGCAAATCTATCTCCAGATAGAGACATGTTCCAGCCAATAACCTAAATTATAGTACAACAGTCCATGATTTAACCTAAATTATAGGAGAACTGTCCATGACAAAACAAAGCCAATGATCAGAAATGGATAATGCCTTAGGGTTGACAGATCAATTTCATACCACATGAGACAATGGTCTTATTTCACATAACAAAACATTGGGAACAAAGAAGATGTGTTTTAGAGCATAGAAGAGTTAAAGATTAAGGAGATGAAGCATGACCATTGACACACCTTCCTTATCCCATATCTGCAGCGGCTTCGTCCTGACAAAATCAAAACAAAAGAATATGAGATATCTTGTTGTTCAAGGTTGCAGCACAGCAAAAGAAACTAATATAAGATCATCACACGACGTACCCGAGGCTGTAGAGAATGGACAGAAACCCAGACTGAAATGTATTCTTGAACATGTTTTGAAGCTTGTAAGATCAATTAAGCTGAAAAATAGAGGAACAAGAGTAAGAGCCCGTCCATTCAGCAATCCAAGGCACCATGTGTATCAATTAGGGGCTTAGCATTAAAAGTACCAAAACATAACAAATTTGAGAATGTGATAAACATGCAATTTCGTTCCCCTTATTGGAGCATTTTAAGCTGTTAGACCATCATATTTTCAAGACAATTATCAAGAGTGTCAACAGCAAGAATTGAGACATAAAACCGCCCAACATGGCGAATTGCTTCTTAACCCCCAGCCTCCAGATTTATCCTACATAGACCTCCAAGAAGATCAAAATTGTTATTCACTCGAACACTGTGTATCACTAATTCCACAATTTTCAGCATCCATGGACAATCAATGGTACATAAACCCGCTCTAAACAATCGCTGGCTGAACTGAACCAATAGCCTTCTGTTCATGCTGAAAACTTCGGGGCACAAGTTCAGCCCTCTGTTCACGCGAAAATTTCTTTCCCACCCCGCCCCCGCGCAGGGATCGACCCATCCCGCTATATACAGCATAAATTTCAACTAAGGAAGCAGGAGGATAGGATTGGGGAGAGCTCAGCTCTCACCTGGAGGAGGAGGGCCAGCCCAACAGCAGTGGCGGAGCTAGGATTCAAACCCAGGGTGGGCCGATAAAAATTTTTTTCTCCACCACAACCGTATACGGTAAACGAGCGACGAGATCTTATTTAACGTTTGGTATGTGTGTACGACGTGTAAATGGCTTAAACTAAAAATTATACATATTCTGATCTTATCCCACAATAGCTAAGTAGCAGACAGCAATTTATTCAGATGCAAGGGCATGCATATATAGTTTGTTCTGGCCTGGTTAAATGAGTTCAACCAGTTTTGTATTTTGCTTATATCGCAGGCCTCACTACTATAACATAGATGAAATAGAGGTTAATCCAATAAGCTGATCTTATCAAGGATTCACGGCCTTGTGCTTTGCTTCCTTTAATAGAGTTGTTCTCTGAACAGATCAATCTTAAAATTAGCAGTCAAAAATCAACCAAATAAAATTTGTATATGGATCAATCACATGACATTCGCAAGAATCTACCGGGAGGAATGAGATAAACAATAAAAAGAACGGAGCAGGGGAACCACGCAGTCTAGTAGAAGCAGTAGTAGAACAGAGAAGGGAGCAGTGAGGGCCGGAGGACAGGAGCTGTTACTGGGGACGGGGGAGCAGCAGTGACGGGAAGGGAGGGAATATCGCCGGAGAAGAAGGGGCAGTCCGGCGAGATGCAGTTGCCCCTCGCGGCTTGCGCAGGGCCCTCCGGCGCCCGCCGGAGCCGGAGCCAAACACCTGCCGCCGCCGCCAATCGCACGGGCACAGGCTTGCCGACTTCACCGTCGCTCGCTCGCCTTCAGCAACTCGGACGATTCGATTCGTCTCGGTTTTTTTTTTTTTTTTGAGCACGATTCGTCTTCGCTGGACGCTCGGTTCCCCTGCTCGGCGCCTATGGGGCTAGAGTGGGGTGTGGGTCGTGGCCCAAATCTCGGCCCACCTGTCCACCCTCTAGCTCCGCAATGGCCCACAGGAGGACCTGCGCTCAAAAAAAAAAAACAGTGACGGACCTAGATTTTGAAAATTGGGTATTCCTTTCTCCTGCCTTTTCCTCCTGTGCGCGGTCCTCAGAGACGTGGTGGTCTGCCGCGCGCCGCCTGGCCACACAGGTCGTGGCGCAAGCACCGCGTCGCCTCCTGCCTCTCGCGTTTGCCTAGCGCTTGCTTGTGAAGTTTGGGGATCGACGAAGAGTCGAAGAGAACAGGTGTGGGGAAGAAGAAGAAGAGAGAGGTTCCGTTCCGCCGGTTGGCTCGGCCGTGAAGGGCTCTTGCAGTCCCTGCAGCGGGCCGGTTCACAAGTGATTCCCACACGGCCAATTGCTATGGAAATCAAGGCAAAGAATGGCGAGCTTCTCCTCGGTTGTACACGAGGAGCGGAAGGACAGATAGATGCTCATACTTCAGCTCGGAAATGTTTGGAGTTCGCCTGATGGATATGTAACTCCTTCACTTTGGATGATCAATATAGAGGGAGTTGTTCTAAAAAAAATCCTTTCTTTTTTTCGTCTTTGTTGGCACTCCACGATTTCTGATCATGTGACATTTTTAAGCATAATAATAAATTCTATAATGTGCTGCGAAATGCTGGGCTTCCAAGCTCACATGCATTTGGAAGATTCACATACTATAACTCTGGAATTGAAAAAAAAAAATGTAACTCAAAAAAGGCCCTCAACAAGTAAACAAAGAGGACCCTTTGGATTGCGGGATTATTTTATTTCTCCAAATCCTGTATTGTCCTGTGAAATTATTGTACAATTCTGTAAAATTCCTACATTCCTAAGGGGCCTAAAACTATGATTGCACCTTTTCAGCATGCATAAACATCCTTTCGGATCAACAGTTTCGAAAAGAGTTCTAACAATGTAAACGACTTTTATTCACATATGTAGAAATTCTTATTTATTATAAATAGCAACAGTATGAACATTAATGCAGTCAACCAATCATAGCAAGTCGAAAGTACAAGTAAAATTTTGTTGTTCCAGGATGCCAGATACAAGGAGCTTCGATGCATGTATATCAGAAGCAGCAGCAGCAACCTCGTCCAGTATGCACAGCAGCAGCAAAGTGCGGCCAACCTGTAAAAGCAAAACACGAATAGATTAGTATTATGTTGAGCTAAGAACTCCAGTGAAGGGTAGTGACATAGTTTGAAAACACACAACATCGTAATTCTACTATGGAGCACTGAACACCGCACAAACGATTATGTATAGCAATATTTTGGCCTCGACAAACTTAGTTAAAACTTATGAATTAGTCATAGTATGCTTTTCATACAAAATCATGCAGAATATAACACCGAACTTTAGTAAGTCTTGATAAATTTGTACATGGATTTTTGGATAGGCAATGTAGTTGAAAGTAAATTCGAATTGATACTTGCTTATGTCTTGATTTAAAGGTTGATGCTCATGAAAATTATGACACCAGCCTTACCTGGTGACATAAGTGACTGACGCACATAATACAGACGACACAACTATCATTCACGTATCAACAATGAGAGCAACTTTTCACAACAAAAAAAAAGATATCAGTCTTTGAGGTCAATTGGCGTCTGCATCGAGCTAGATAAGTTATATAAACAACTTCAAATCACATCAAGGTGGTAATCCATGAAGCGGCATACAACGACAGTTCCTTCTTTCTACACATGTCAGATTATATAATAACCAACATGATTGTGATCTTATGCATAACACCATACGGATATATAACCTGTCAAAATCAGTTTAGTCAAGCACGCTAGAACCATGTATGTATACATACTTTTCAACTGGTGCAGATAAATAAGTGTTTAATTCAACAGTTCCAAAGACGTGCAGGATGCAGACAGTAAGGCAACTAACAATGACAGGGAATGGCGCACAGGGTGTGGCATGAACAAAATAAATGTTACTATGGTTTCATGACATAACTTCGCAATTGAAGATGTACATAACTTCGATATGGACCTAGTCAGTATACAATGTGCCTAGAACATGGGTTTCCTTTTAAGGAGTCTGTACAAAACGCGTAGTTACTGCTTCTTTTCAACAGTAAATGGATAAAAAGACAGAAACATCGTTACACAAATTTTATCAGAGCAAAAATATTATATCTGATCAGATAAAAGAGAAAGGTCAGCATTACCATCCCTTGAGGAAACCAAGGGTATCTGACAGATAAAGAGAAAGGTCTGCATACCATCCTTGAGGAAACCAAGGCAGCAGTCATCCTCGTCGGTGGCGGTGGTGGTGGTGATGACCATGTCCATGGTGGTGATGGTGGTGGTCGTCATGGTAATGGTGGTGGTGGTCGTGCGGCGGCGGATAGCCGTAGGGCTGCGGCTGCCCCTCGCTGAAGTATCCCTGGTACCCTGGAGGTGGAGGCGGGTAGTACGGCCCCTGCGCCGGGTTCTGGGGAGGAGGGTACTGCATGCCCGGGGCGGGTACGCGGCGAGTACCCTGCAGGAATACACGACACCGGATGACCGGATCAGATCAGGAACGAACCTTTCCTTCAGCACCGCATTGCACGGGCATCGCCATCCGATTCGGGGCGAGAAGAGATCTGCAGCTGACGAATTGGGGACGAGGGGATTTCTAAACGGGGAATACAGATCAAGAAACGGGAGCTGGGCAATGGGCAGAGAAGATGAAGCGGAGGGTTCCTTGCCTGGAGGCGGGTAGGAAGTCGGAACCTTTTCGTAGCTCATTGCGCCGTCGCCGACGTACTCACCTTGCCGTGCTTTGTGCCGATCGCTTCTCCTCCTCGTCTTCTTCCTCTTTCACGAATAGGCGTGGCGTGAGCGCGTGCCGGTTGATGTTGACTCGCCGGAGGCAAGCGGGTCCGCGGAGTGAGTCTGGGCCGCACATTGGTGGGCTTAAGGATATCATAGAGCCCACTTAACAGACAAGGTCCATCTTCATCTGGATCACACTAATATAATTTATATGAATGTGATGTACGTCTAGCTGGAATAGCTCAGTTGGTTAGAGCGTGTGGCTGTTAACCACAAGGTCGGAGGTTCAAGCCCTCCTTCTAGCGATTTTCTTTTTACGTACCCTTTTAGATTTGTGCTTCGACAAATCTAGCGATTATGTGCATGTTTAATGACTGCGTGATAAATAAACTTAGAGATCCTAAACATTTCTTATCTTATCCTAAAACTTAGAGTTACTCATGCATTACTACACGCAACACATCTACCAGGGATCCAAGCGATTACTGAAATTGTAAATTTAACGTTTTAATAACCACATTCACCGAACTTTACTTGTAATCAAGAAGAGATAATTGAGGCGTATCGTGCATAGTAGATCTTGAAATCTGGAGTGACCATTAGCAACCAGCCAGTGCCATACCAACTCTGCCTCACCCAGTGTTTTGAATTTTGGTTTAAAAGCATTACTGGCCAAAGGGTGATATAACGAAAATCGCCAAAAATCGGAAAATATCGGCCGGTTCCGGCCAGTAAAACCAAATACTGGAGGGTGCCGATATAACCGAAATTCTGGGAAAATCGCGAAATTTCGGCCGAAGTTTTTTTTTCACTGGCCTCACCAGCCAGTCCGCAATGCTCAGTATGAATTACAGATAAGAGCCGCCCGGACTAGCCAAGGAGACTGCCTGTAACTACGCTAAGAAAGAGCAGTCAAACTGTCAAAGCATGCGCAGTACGCACATGCTCACTCAAAGCAGAGGCCACAGGCAAGTCATCCTTGGCTATCTGGACAGACTCTTATCACCACCACTCTTCCTCTCTCTGTCTCATGTATGTGTCTGTGTGTGTGTGTTCGATGCAATGCACTATATGTTCATGCTCAATTTATATTGGTGCTGCGTCAGGGAAAAATAGGGGGAGGTCATGGAAAGGACAGAAGTTTGTCTAGATAGAGAACGACCCATGCAGCATAGAACATATCCACCTCCTTTTTCTAGATTGTATATGATCCTCTAAATGATTCGGTTATGAGCCTTATCGGTTGCCGAAAATGGAGACCGGGACCTGCAATATGTGCTGTTTTTCTTGAAATCTGTGACAGCCTATCTTGGCAAAGATCATGTTGACCTTCAAAAGTTGGGTCATTTGTTGACATTCATAAAGTCGTCAGGATATGTTTGAACATATACTGTATTGTAATTTCTAATGGACAGGTGAATGCTGAACTGCCTGCAAATCAATGAAATGCGGCACTGCTCAGTGATTGCGTTCAGACATATGTCAATCAGACAACTGTATTAGTATGTTCTTCGAAAACAAGAAAGTTACATCATTTAGGTTTTGCTAAACAAAATTCAATTTTTCTTGTATTTCCTCTTTTTCTAAACCCTTAAAGAACCAGTTAGAAGAAATACATTTTTAACCTGCCAGAATTTACCCACCTATCTATCAACCGTTTATTATTACCTTTATCTTTTTAATCTACCATCTAATCCTGTTAAAACCGAGCCCACGGCGGAGAAAGGGACGTTTCTAGCGTTACTCCCGTCAGATTTAGTGCAAAAAAACCTGACATCGGCGTGACTTTTTTCACCCGACTATTTTCTCCGCCCGCGTGTGCATCCCCGCCCGTGATTTACGCCTCCCTCTCTGTTTCTTCCCTTCCCTTTCGATTTCCCTCTCGTACGTCTTGATTGATTTCTTTCCATTCCTCGTCTCAAATCTAATACGCAGTTGCGTGATTGGGGCGACGGATCCCTCCTCTCAGATCCATTCCGCCGCCGCCACGCTCGTGCCCCCCTATGCATGAGCTTGCCAGATCCCTCCGCCGCGACGGTCGAGACGCCGAGAGGACGGGAACGCCGTCCGCGTGACAGTGTCTGCGGCTCCGATGGCTGCGCCGTCTCGTGGCACCTCCCCGTCTTGTTCCTCTAGAAGGCCGCCGCGCCTGTGCACTTCACGCCCACTGAGGCTGATCCGCTCGGTCGCCCCGTGCTCCGCTTCTACGCGGTCGATCCGGAGGTCTCGGGCCCCGCCGACGAGTTGCTGCGAATGGTGGACGCGCGGTTCGATGGAAAGCCGCGGTGAGGCGGCTGTGGAGGAGGCCGCCGAGCTGGTGAGGCGGCCGACTTGGCGGAGATGGTGAAGAAAGGGAAGAAGCTGGGGAAGGGGAGGAGCTATGTGGAGGGCACCAAGACGAGGCTCGGCAAGTGGTACAGGGACACCATGGAACTGATGCTGGGGTCCGATTCTTCCTCGCCTTACTACTGTCCTCCCGTTCCTCTCCGCCGCGTCCGCTACCAGCGACCTCGCCTCCCTCCTCCGGCCGGCAACAGGTCAGATCAACTTGGTCCTATTGTGGCGCTTCGTATTGCGGCGGCTCCAGTGTGGGTTGATTCAACGTTGTTTCTGCTCCCACGGCAGTCTCAAGGCGAGAGAAGAGGGCTCCTTGCGGCGCCCACCCGGCTTCCCCAGTGCCCGGCACGGCCTCAAAGTTCATGTTGTCGTTGCCTCCCTGCAGCACGGGAGATGGGAAGAAAGCTGCTGCCCCCACGCCAGGTTCTTGATCGCCTTCCTCTACAGTACCCTGCTAATTCGCCTCAAGCTTTCTGTTGTCTTATGCCTGGCAATTGACAGACGACGCCCAAGAACCTGGCTCTACAGCCTGTGTTAGCAGAGAGGAGGGCTACCAGTGTCCTTCTGATCTTAAAGAGTTGGTATGTTTCCTGATGTCAATTAATTTTATGGCGCCATCCAATTAATCGGCCTACTTTTATTTTTGTATTGAGATGCTACTTCAAGAAAACTTTTCCTTTTTTTGTATAAGACGCACCCAGTATGTATCAGTTTCTTAAGCTTTGGCAGAAAATTATTTAGTTCTCTCGATGTTCACTACTACAGATTGGAAAATAAATTAAAACCAGTACATACCAATGTAATGTTAGGGAAGATGCATGGCCTTATTTGGTACTTGGATGCGATCCTTGCTGCAGTTGAGGGCCTGCACTATGGCCCTTCTGAAAATTCGTCTTCAAGATTTAGCTTATTTTTCTTTGCTGATTGAGACAATTTCTTTGCATATTTTTCAGGAGGCCTCACGAAGATAAGCTGATTGGCGTATCAAACAAGGTAGAATTTGCTGGAATTACATTTGCTAGGGATGTTTGCTTTTTGTTAATTATCATGCCACCTTCCAACACAGGATGCGGTGTTTGAAATTCCATTGCTTATTACTTCCTGTCCTCATACTGTCTTTAAGTCCGGTCCACTAATACCGCATTAATTTTGGTCTTCACAAGTACAATGGACTACCTGTGGCTTCTATGGTAAATGGCAATGTCAGCATTGCCTTTTTGGAGCTTCGGCCACTTAAAAAGATATTTTACTTTAGCTTCGCAATATGCTAATATTTGAACTCTTGGCAGTTGGCATGGCTGAAAGCTATGTGGTAAGTGGAGCATAGATACTCTTACATGCAGACCATTAATGGATAATATTATCTATTTTGTGTGATTATATTCTCCTTAACTTCAGGAGCTGAATATTGATTATAAGATTTTAATTTTGTCTGCCATCTAAACTGTGCATGAGCTAACATCGAATCTAAGTTGTTTGCTTCCTGAGAACTCTTCTGCTTGTCTATGCTTCTACAATGCCTCCTAATCAATGTTTTTATTGGTATGAGGTTGCATACATGTGTCCTAATCAATGTTTTCATTATTGTGAGTCTCAAATGTTTATAGAAAAGTGTTCTTGGAAATTGGCGGCACTTTCCTTATCCTTAATGATGGCAGATCCACTTTGATATACTTATATACTAATTTAGCATATATTTTTCTGTGGATCTCAGTAATTTTGATTGTTAAATAAATGACATCACTGACAGAGCTTTACTAACCACATGCCATTGCATATTTTTCAGGTAGGACCAAGACACAACATTCGTTTAGCAAACAATGCATTACAAGAATTTTGAGCTCCTCTGTTGCGTCCGAGCCTGAATTTCGCAACCATGGCTGCATCGACATGCTAAATCCATGGTGTCCGTCCATGCCGCAGCTAAACAGCGCCACCACGATCATTTCGCCTGAGGATGGACGGAGCTCAGATCTGGTCCCCCGCCATTGTTGCTCCCGATTAAAGGTAATGCAAATTACCTTTCTTTTTTCCTTTGCTGTCGCTTAATTTTCTGGGATTAAATGTATTTGCGTTCAAGATGTGGATGGCAGTGGCAGCTGGAGCCGACATGGGAACACGACTCTTTTCTCAGTGCTTCCCCAATGCAGTATTTCTCATACTAGCCCTCTACCAAAAAAGATTATGGAGGTAGTGATTGTTTCTGTTGTTTGTTGTTAGAGTAAATAGAGGTTGGTATAGTAATTGTTTGCTACTTTTCATTCTTGTTTCTGGCAACAAAATAAAAACACATGGTGGTAGTGACTGCACCTGTAATTAGTGCATCAATCCCATAGTTGCAAATAATATCTGTGTGTATTTTTAGTGCATTCTCTAATGGACAATCTGATCTGCTGAACTATTTATATTGCTGATCTTGTAGAAGCTTATAGATAAACTACTATATAAAAATAATCACTGGTTTCAGACATCTGTGATGCCCTGAGGTAAGATATAACCTGATGGTGATAATTACGTTTGAAAGGCTCTATAGAAAATCAACTTTTTGAAGAAAAAAATTGCATGGCATGTGATACTGCTTTGGCGTAAACAATCAAATCTAAGTATACATCCTTTACAATCTAATAGGATTGCTACTATACATTTATATTTTCTTATGCGCCATTGCAAATTTGCATAATCCCGAATATGTCATTGTCAGTGACACATGTGGGTCCCACCTGTCACTGAGAGGCCAATGGCATATACCGGATTACAATTTTTTTGCAATGGCACCTATGAAATTGCCCCTACTTATACTTTCCCTTACCTGCTACAGTTTTACATGCATCACCTGATCGAACAACATAAGAGTATGTTCACATTTAGAACTGAATTTGCATGTTTAATCTTGGTCTTTTACTGTCCTTTAGCATTCTAATTTTGATTTACCTTGTGATAGCTCCTCCAACTGCCTCTTCCAGTAGGTACAATGACCTGATTCACTTCCGCTTGTTGATTAAAGCTGTCTGTTATTGTTGGCAGTCTGGGAGATGCATGTTGTGTAGGATGCTGACATGGTGTCCTGATAAACCGGTCAGATTTAGCCATTTAGGTTCATTAGGTACAAGGGCAAGGGTTTGATTCAGGAGTTGGCTTGGTTTGTTCTTTCATTCTGTTATTCCCACAAAGGCGTGAATAAATATTTGCCACTGCTCTTCGCAGTTGCTCATGGAAAACTCAATATTTGATACATGCTAATAGTGATGTTAGGCTTTTCTCCTTAATTTCTTGAACTTTTTTTGTTAGGTTAAGGTTCCAAAGCTCATGTGAAACCAATGAAACCAATCAATATTGGGCTATAATCACAATACTTTAATGTTGGTGTCGTGTATAAAACTCACTTTTCCTTTATCTCTTAATCAGGTTGTGATACAAGAAGGTGCTCCATACAGTGAATACTCGTCTAAAAAAGATATGTCTGCATTACAAAGATGTGTGCTTTCCTTTATCTCTTAATGCGTTTAGAAGCGGTAGAAAAGAAATAGATATTGAAAACAGAAATTTTTCAGGAAGACCACCCGAAAAAAATCTTTGTTTTTTTGATCAAAGAGACATTCCTGTCTTATCTGTGTCAAAGTGACTCTCTCGAACAAAAAAAAAAAAAATCATGCAGGGGTGCATCCTTCAGTAAGCATCACCAGTTCTTGAGAGGTAAGTCTGACCGAGTGATGCATATTTCTTCTACTCGCTCATGGGTTGAAATAGTCAACGTATGAATTCGCTGTTTAATCAGCCTTTGCCATCTCAGTCCCACCAGCATATTCATTTTTTGTATTTGCATGGTGATCCATGCTGCAAAGTTGTTTATCCTATGGCCTAAGACTTTTATGCCATTTAGAAGTCATGAAAGCAAAATGTTGACTGGATCGATCCTTTCCATGCAGATTATCTGGCCAGACCTTCCAGTAGTAACACTGATATTTGTAAGCCTTTATAGCTCCTTTTTAATTCTTCATGATGACTAAAGCTAGGTCTTTTATGCTTTCCATGTAGATATGTAATGCCTCGCTGTATCCCTGAACAAGCGGCCACCAGCTTTGCTGTAGTACTCTTTTCTTTCATATTTTTGTTCATTCTCACCTTTGTATTGTGCCTTTTAGAATGACAGGTTTGGAAGAGAGCTTCTACTTCAGTCCACATGTTTGTATCCGCAAGGTTAAATGAGGTTCAAATTTAGGGTGTAGTGGTGCATTATACATGTGGTGTTCTTATGTAAAAAACGATGTCTCATAATTCTCTTGATCCTGCCATGTGATGCAGTTTTTAGACACGTGCGTGACGCACTTGCATTGGTACTATAAACAGATATAACTAATTCACAACTCTTTGTGTGTAGGGTGAGAGAAAAGATGCTCCTGTTCCATCGTCTGGCCCGTTGGTATTTTTTTTTTGTTCATAAAGTCTGTCCCGTTGGTATGACCGGCGTACTTGGCCCGTGTAGTTGGATATGGTCTAGAAGGGAACAAAAGTGCACAAATCATTTTAAGTTTTTATTGTTGTACTACTACTTCGTGGTTCAATTGGTTTTAATAAAGACTCCAAAGTACTATCTCATCGTTGAAATCATATTAAGGCTGGTCATACATGATTCTTTCATGTGAAGTTGTTCATAGTTCTAAGAGTCCTGCAAGTGATGCAATTTTTGAACACGTGCGTGGCGCACGTGCATTTTTACTAGTTTTACAAGATTCCTCAGTATCTCTGAGTTACTACGATGATTAGCAATCGATAAAAACAGTTTTGAACTTCTGAACATTCTCTCAGTTAGCTTTACCATCTTTCTTTGGTGAGACTTGAAGTTTTTCGGCTGGTTTCTAGAGATAAGACTTGATCACAGACGGCTGCCTGTCATTTTTTCCAAGCGTGGAAAATAAGCAAAGGGTAGATAAAAAACTCAAAACAGATTACTGTGGAAAATCCGACAAGAGAGGGAAACTGTGCAGGAGTTGCAAGAGCAGCAGTTACAGTGGCAATATCGAATGGACCTAATCATCCTAGACGCTGAGAAAAACATATGGAATAGACAAGTACAGCAACTGCAGCTGATCCATTTATGTTCAAGGAGAGGTCCTGAAATTGTAAGCCCGGTATGGCAATATCGTCATTGAGGGATGAAAGGTGGATTCATTGGTATTTGGTATTTTTTAAACAGTTCCTTGCTACAAAGTCACTCTGTTACCTGATGGAGTTTTTTTTTCCTAGTAATTAAATTTAGTTTGCTGAAATATGCACAAAAGAGTATATATTATCCGGTTAAAGAATACCGAAGTCAGTATGCTTTTATCATTATATTTTTACTGCATCTCACAAATAAATTTAATAGATAAATAATTTTCATACTTGTCATACAAAACTGTGTCACATTCAAAAATAATGTGGGGATGGAAAGTTCCCGGAACACAACAGAAATTTCAGTTTCCGTCAGGTCATACAGATTTCTTACAACCAAAAATGCCTCCGGACCAAGAAGTAATATTGCTAACAATTTCCTCTTTTTTGGGAACAATCTCTTCAGTGCATTCTATGGTCCCATCTTATCTCCTCCCTATTAACACTTCATGACTACTATCTTGTTCGATTGTGCCGCAGGCTACAGCCGAAGAAATGACAAAATGTCGCTGCGAGCACATGGTTGGTCTGTTCATCAATTCATCTCCACGCCCTTTTTGCGTTAAAGTGTCGTTCAACAATAACGCTGCCTTGCTTCGGACGATCGAAAGCAGTGCCTGCTGCGTTCCCTCGGGTTCATCCCATGCTTCTTCGGTGCAACTCAATTGCTTCTGCTGCACATTCAATGGGCACCAAACAAAGTTAAAATTCGAGTTATATGCACAAAAGAAAATAGAAGAGCGCATGTATCAAGCTGCGCTTCCGATTGATCTGTTACGGTTTGTAAAGCCATGTACATGACTGAACATGCATTATTGCAGCTGAAAGCATAAATATTTTCAGCTAGTATGATCCTATTTACGAGTGCTCTGTCCATGATTGGGACGACTGATTGCTAACAGATGATGAAAAAGTGATGAGCCTGACATGAAGGATGAGAGCCGCTCGGGCTAGCCAAGGAGACTGCCTGCGAGACCACACGCAGCAGAGCAGCAATGCTCATTCGCCTCCTGCAGGAGGCCACAGGCAAGTATCCTTGGCTACCAGAGCAAAGCTCTCATCGCCATGCGAGGGCTCCTCTTCTCTCCTCCACTGCCACACAGTCTCTCCTGATCTGGGTTGGCCGATGAGTCGTACGCCACCTCGCGGCCTCCATTTATAGCAGGCGCGGATCAGAGTGACGCTGACAGGAAACGGAAAAAGGGAGGAGAAGGTGGTCAGAAGCGGCCCATGCAGCAGCAACCAAATCCGTTTCCCTATTGGAAAATGCGCAGGAATATGTTCTTCGCCATCCTCAACGATATGATTTCTTCGGTGCGGCTCATATCGCCCATGCCGTCGGCTTGCTGGTGTGACACGTAGGGCCATCCACGCAATTGGCAAACAGACATGTCGATCTTGTAAAGTCGAAAGTGTGAATATTCTTCGACAGCCGCGCTTGTACAGCCACGGACCTCACCGATCATATTCGGGCAGAGGTGAGCCTTTGGATTGCGGCTGGGGCTAAAAGCCTTGGTCACCTGACGGCCGTTCGGCTAGTTAGAGGTAGACGGTGTCTGGATTGAGTAGTGTTTGGTCTTGTAATACACAATCGCGTGTGTTACTGCGTGTTGATCTTTTGTTTTGTAAAACTCTGCTTTTCTCCTACTTAATAGAATGATGCGTAGCTCTCTTGCGTATTCTCCAAAAAAAAAAAAAAAGAAAGTGTGAATATCTTCTCTCTTAAACACGGTAGTCAGCGGCGACAGAATGCGAGGTCGAAATGGAATGGGATGTATATGTTCTCAATTGAAGAAGGCCACCGAGATTGACAGCCGAAGTGCATATTTGTCCGATTGCTACTCTTTTACTGCTATGCTCCCGAAAAAAACTGCTCCAGCAGTGACTAGACTTCCCATTTCGTTACTAATAACATTTTGGGGATTGGATGTCAGGGGCTCAGGGCGTCACGAGTGACCTCAATCGCTCCAGCTTTAAATCAAGCCCATGATAACTTCTCTCTCGCATCGCTTATTGTACATGTCCAATCATTGGAGTCTTTCTTCACAAACCGTGATCTGTTTTTTGACGAGAGAGCCGCTGATCTCTGTGTTTCGCTTCTCGTGATCCTGCTGATCATCAGTGCATATATCCCATACTAGGCCGTTTAAATCATTTGGGCGTGAGATGGGTCATGGTTCTCAAGGAATCTCTAACATTGCCAGGCCCAATACGGCTCATGCCCGCTCACACGCTGCGCAAACCACACCTACGCAGTAACTCGCTTACGCTTTCGTCCTCGTTTCGCGTAAAAAGGTTAACCTCACTAGCTATTTAACTTGGTTGTTCTCACTCTAGACTACTAATATAATATGGTACTAAAGTTGTGCTTGTGCTGCACACCAAGCATCATGGGAGTTGGGCCGAGCCCAGCAGGAACTCGGGCCTCATAGAATCTCTTATGAGATGGGAAAACGTGACCGTTTATCTTGTTGCCCTCGAATATCGTATTGATCCTCACTATATCTACGTGTTTTAAACCGTTTCAAATGCCCAGATTATACGAAACATATAATGTAAACTTATATAATTCTTATTTATATTAAACTTATCTGTATGATGAGTATATAAAACTAATAATAGTAATAATAATAATTTTCAAAGCATTTGATTAAACTTCTAGTGTTTATTGTCCCATTTCCACCGTCACATATACCTCAAGGCAATGTATTTAAAATACATAAATTTTTTATATGTACACATGATTGTAACTGAGTGATTAATAAAGTTGTTTTCTTCTTCTTCTTTTTGCGGTTGAATAAAGTTGTTGTCTTGACACAAGGTAAAATAATACTATTTTATTTCTTCCACCCATTTGTTCTTCCGTTCAATCAGTCATGGGCACTAATTTTTTTCAGACGTGACTGATTGTGTTTTTTTTTCTTAAGAAGCATAGAAGAAAGGTGATTGCAGTCTTACATGGTTTACAATACTACATATAGAAAGAGCACGGCCTAACTACTGTAGCATATCCGACAAGTTGCGGAAACAAGTCTGAATTCTGTTTTTGTTCTTTTCTGAGACAACAATACCCAACTTGTGGTAAATAACTACGTTATTAAGAGGCCTGTGGATTGATCGTGTCTATTTAACTTATCAAGCGGTACAGTATTAGACAAAAATATTTTGGTGCATGTTTTCAGGTGAGCACCGCAGCCAGGTCTAGTAACAAACAGAAGATGAACTCAAGCCCTTTGGCAGGCGAAAGACTGTCCGACTCCACTGATTTTTCATATGAAGGCATGCACTGCATCAGAAATGCTCTAGGCTGCAACATGTTCAGGGATTACAAGCACATCCTCCACGACAGGAAGGAAAAGGAATACGCGGGCCGACAAGAGGAAACGGGTCAATGGACGTCGACAATGGTGGATGAAAAATGCTGAGACAATGTGGCTAACTGAAACTTAACTGAGCCGCCATTGTTTTCGGAAGTACAGCACACTTGACGCCAGGTTCTTTCTCACAGAAGCCTTGAGATTTCGTTGACAACATACAGGGTGAAAGGGTCGCTTCGTCAATGGTGGTGGCGCAGATACTGAAGTCTCCTGCAATTACAACTGGGCGTCAAATGAAGTATATCAATTATCTTTTTTTCCACCAAGGGCAATTACCCCTGTGGTTTCCTTTATTCAGGATCCCACAAAATTTGTCACCAATACAGGTTTACGATCATCCTGGTAAAGCCTCTCGCATTTACCCAGGTTTACATGTATTGTCTGGAACACATCCAGATCACCAAAGGACTAAAGCAACTGACAGCTACTACCAGCAAGGGGAGAGAGTAAACTAAAACAACTTGAAAAAGCAACAACGATAACATTTTTCGTAGTCGGCCCCTGTTTGCTCACGGTCTTCCTCCAGCATCTAATTTCCTTTTCTTCCCAGTGATCCTCTCTTTGTCTTGCCGTGTCGCTTGAATGCCTCCTCATGTCGTGACCAGCGCTGAGCTAGTCTCACCAGCTTGTTGGTTCACCTCCCTGGCCCGTTTCTGCATGTGCTTGACTCCTCTCTTCATGGCCTCCCTCCTTCTTCAGATTTTTGTAGACCTGCCCAACACATTAGAAAGAACACATTTTATAGAAGATGGTTACAGGATCATTGAGTTTGAACGAATCAACAGAATGCTGTTTCTAGTGGTCCAGATAGACCAGCTCAGAGCTGCCAGTCCTATACAATGTAACTGTTCATCTCCAGGCAAGTTATTATCAGCCCAAGTGATGAATTCTATCATTGATCTTGGCTTGGTTGTGCATCTAAACAACTGCAAATTAAGCTCCATATACTGGAGGCAGTAGGACATTGGAAAAAGAGATGGTTTAAAGATTCTGCCTGACTGCACATTGTACATTTATTCACACCTTGCCAACCTCTCGATTGTAAGTTATCCCTTGTCAATATTGCATTCCAAGCATCTGCCATAGAAAGAACTTGATTTTGGTAGGCAATTGAATTTCCACATCTGTTTCTAGCTTGGTATCTTAATCCTGTATGCATCCTCTCATACATAGATTTGGCTGTATACTTTCCACCTGAATGCCACCTCCACATTAACTCATCCTTCCCCTCAGAAATCTGCACCCTGTATATCAATTTATTGAACGCAGCATCTGATGCGTGTTCGTCCTTGGTCTCCATGTGCTCTGGTCTTCGGTTCTCCACCGGGAACGAAATCTGACCGGCTGCGTTGTCGCCGACGGCGAGGCAAACCAGGACGTAGGAGATATGGACAGTGATGCCCGACGGTCGGAAGGCGGCGGAGCTCCGGAACCTGGTGGTGGGACGGCCGAAGCAAGTTGGTAGTCGTGGTCCTCTCATCCACGGAGACGCCATGGCATCCATGGAGATCCTGATGATTAGAATTCGCCATCACGGCCACCGGCGGACGGCCGGAGGTGCTCGTCGGGTTCCGCTTCGTTGACCAGTCTGATCCATTCTCAGCCGCATGCTTTCGATCCGAAGGCAGGCGATTAGGGTTGACTCAGTTCTCGTCAATTTACATAAAAGCCCCTCTTTTGGATCATGATTAATCGTCACGATCTATTTATTTACTCACGACCCCCTCAATTGGATCGCGGCTATTAATCGCGATCCAAATTTTTTCATAAAGCCCCTAAGCCTAACTCTGCTCTTCCTCGCTTCCACCCCAACCTCCGTTGAGACTGTCGGCGTCCCTACACGACGCCCTGAAGCGCGGTTTCCCCATCCACTCTCCAATCGCGTCCTGCTCCGCCGCCTTCGCCGGTGTGCAGCCACCGCCGCCGCTCCCGCCTCCTTCATCATCCGCCCCCTGCTCTGTGTGCGCTCCACTTTCTCGTCCCCGTCGAGCTCCACGCCGCATCCCGCCCTCTTCCTACAGTATCTGCACACCTCTGAGGCACGGCGTCGGCGTCGCCTCCTCGATGAGCGTACGCCGCATGCCGAGTTCGATGGCCAACCGTTACCGTACACGCAGAAATTTTCTGCTTCCATCTGGCTGCTGTTAATTTTACGGGTAGACCGGCACTGTGGCGGACGTGTGAATATCGTCTGCGTTGGTGCGGCACGATCGATGAAGCGACGTGTGAAACACGAGCGGCTGCCGCTGATTTTCTTGGGCACACAGGTCTGCTAGCTAGCTAGTATAGCAAGAACGATGTCGACGTGTGTTGACTCTGGACATGGCCGTTTGCCGAAAAGGAGAGAAAAGGATGCTACTTGGACGGCATTCCAACTCTTCGAAGCGTAACCAAATTGAGCACCTGCGACTGCGAGCTGAGCGTGGCAACTGAGGAGCTTGAGGCCAGCTGATTGGTTGCGTCGTGAAGCAACAAGCGACAGCTTACTAGTAACAGTACTAGCGGTCCATTCCCCGACTACTGACAGCGCTGCAGACTACCCGTGCTGATACTAATATCTCAGAAGAATGTGTTGTAATATATTTTCTGTAATTATGTAGCCTCTGGTAACTTTCTTTCTCCCATGTAAAACTACTCTATACATGTGCCGAGCCGACTTGGGCTAACCATTAAAATTAATGGAAATCAGGTGAGGATTTAAAATCCCCCCGTTGACAGTCAAAAAAAAAAAAAAACAGTACTAGCGGTCAGCAAAACTGTTGCGAGCTTTCTTGCTAGTACTATACTCCTTTTCTCCTCCTTTTTGTTCTTTTTTCTGGGTTCCAGTAGCCCTCGCCAATCACGCAGCTACATAACGCGCGCCGCGCACGGTGTGATCAGCAGCACAGCGGCAGCTGAGCGCGGCAAGCTCAACTCAACTCAAGTGGTCAAACTCCGCAGCGAGCTCTTGGTCCAGCCACCGCCAACCATGCCGCGGGCCACCGGCGCAGTGCCGCCCGCCGTGTGCGGCCACAGCCGCTCCTCCTCCTCCGCAACTCTCCTCCCCGCCGCGGCCAACCGCCGCCCGGGCGCGGACGACCCGGGTGCCGCGCGGTCCGCGTCCGGCCGCGCCCAGGCCGCGCGAGGAGCTGGCGGCGGCGTCGACGCTGGACGCCACGGTGGCAAGGAGAGGAGGGATCAGGGAGTATGTGGAGGCGGCGCGGGAGATGGCGCGGCGGAAGGACGGCGGGCCGGCGCGGTGGTTCACGCCGCTCGAGTGCGGAGGCGCCGCCGCAGCTGGCGCGTCCACGGCGCGCCCACGATGCTCTACTTGCCCGGTACGCACATTTTTTTCTTCTCGTCTAAGTGCGCTGTTTGAATATTCCCTTGCTTCTCAATCAACTTACTATGCAAAAGCACAGTACATATGTATTCACATGTGTTGGAGCTCAGCTGTTGCCGTATGTCCTTGAGGTGTTCAGACTTCACAATAAAAAACCAACTGTTCTTCGTGATTTTGACTTCACTAGGCCAGGCATCAGCGCAGCCTCTGTAATGAACGCAAATAAGAAAGTAACGGGCTCTTGCCCGGCTGACTCATCATTGGAGGTAGCATTATGCAGACATTAACAAATACAGCGTAGCGTGCAACTGAACAAGATAGGCCATACAATAATTCAGATCAAAAGTAATATAATATTTAGCACATCGTGCACAATGCTCATAACTAAAATACAGGCAACTTATCGACGATTTGGTGACTTGCCTGGTCATGCCACCAATTTTCCTTACTTATTGCTCACCTGCAGATCCTGCTGAAAACATAAGAAATAAAGGTTCAACAAACTCATAGGAGTCTTGGACAATGTGATGCTTTCTCACTGTATCATGGGGGAAGTCAGCTATCCTGAAATAAGTTAACTTTCATCGTTAAAAAACAAAAAAACTTTGGTCCATTTGATGGCTACCGAAAGTAGCTAGGATCTTATTATGAAAAAAAAAAAAAGTTACAAGAAAAAAAAGATGGAGATATGTTACTGCCTCACTTGATCGAAGCATTGGCTTTGCCAGATTCAGATGCAATACTGGAATTTTAATCCCCTCTCATGATTTTGCTGTCATCTGCATTGTGCACTGTAGAACATATAAAATATAATACCGTTCGTTAGGTTGGTTTCTGAGAAATTTATCTGTTTCAGTTCTTGGAGCCTTGCAGGAATCGACGGAGTTGGTTTAGGTCTTATCCGGCACCATGAGAGATGGCAAAGTAAGGGCACTTCATTCTTCTTCTCTTTTTTCTTTTTTTTTTTTTGAGGGAAGTAAGAGCCCCTGGAACTGATACCCTTTTTCAATCCATGTAGCTGATGCTTGTGCTGTGTTGCAGGATGTTTGAGTTGTGGTGCTTGCATATACCAGTGAAGATCGCACGCCCTTTGAAGGTGTGTGTCTTTTGTGTGGATTTTTCAGAAGAAGAAGTAAACAAGTGTCATGCGTTTTTGGTTCAATAACTGAGAAAATGAGCATGTATTTGTAATTTAGAAAGTTTCGAGTTAGAATGATTGGAATTTAGTTGGCATGCTGGATACAAACTGTATTTAAGTTTGACTTTCTACTGATAGAATATCCAAAACGTTAACGATGAATGCAGGACTTGTGATTATGTGGAGAGGACAGTGAAATCAGAAACCTCAAGAGCACCAGATAGACCAGTCTATCTTGTTGGAGAGTCAATAGGAGCAAGCATTGCTCTAGCTGTGGCAGCCCGAAACCCAGACATCGATCTGGTACTGATCCTAGTAACCCAGGTCCTGCTGCCATTGGCTATGGTACTTGTGTGTTGCTCTGTTCTTTTCGGTGATATGAAGTGTTTTCTAACCCCATATTATGCTTCATTTCATCTTGCAGGGACAGACAGCTTTCCATAATTCACAGCTGCAGTCCCTCTCGGGTTTCTTGGATTTGGTCCCTGAACCCTTCCATTTGACCACTCCACAGTACTGAATTTTCTGACAGGTTTGGATAACTTTTTAATGTTAACTTCTAATTTGTTAGATGGATGGCTAGGTTTTGATTCACACAAAGGGACATTGCATTGCTGTAGTTTTAGTAGAGTCAGTGCATTTTAACAGTTTATTGGATTCATGGTTCCTATGATATGAGGTGCACCTAATGTGTGATGCATATGATGCTATATCAGTCATATTCTTTGTAGTCCTTGGCTTCACATTCCACGTTGATATTACGATGGTTGAGAGACACATGAGAAAACATATTCGATTCGAAATGTGAATATGCATCAGCTCAATATTGATCATAGTCCAAATCTTTTAGGAAACTTCATGAAGATGCCATCAACTTTTGTTGGACGTGGTCTTTCTCTTGGTGAAGCTGGTCAGACATTATCAGAGATCACCTCCAGTTTTGTTACCTTCGCTTATGGTGAGTTCATTATCCAAAGAGCAAAAAAAAGTGGCGCTAATTGATAACTGGTTTGTTCCTTATGTATCTGAAGTAATTTAGAATTATGTTGTACATCACATTACCCATATATCTATGCTGCAATTCTAATTGAACTTTTACGCAATTTTTTGTGTGCAGTTTTTGGCTGACATTTTGCCAAAGGAATCTGTTGTTTGGAAGTTGAAATGTTGAGAACAGCATCATCATATGTAAATTCCCGTTTACATGCAGTCAAAGCCCAAACTTTGGTACTTGCTAGGTAAAGCCTGCAACATGCTACACTATAAAAGTAAATGACAAGAACGTTCACCTTATCATAGTTATTTCTCCTTGTTTGAAGAGGTTGAAAATATTGGATCATACAGAACAGAAAACTTAATTTTGAAACAGTGATCATATCTTTTGTTTGTATCTGAAGCTGACATTATTTTTCCTAGTGGCAATGACGAACTTCTACCAAGCCGCGAAGAAGCTGAAAGGCTACGCAGCACATTAGAGAAATGCAGAACACGCCACTTCAGAGATAGTGGTCACAAAATCTTAATGGTATGGAAAACAAATATGTTTTTTTTCCACGTTGCATTATTTATATCTTCTGTTTCTATGGAAAATGGCCACTGCCTTGTCCAGTTTACAAGAGTATATAAAGTTCCAACAATAGTGACACAAATATGACAGGAACCTGAACTTGATCTCGTGACAACCATTAAAGGAGCTGGATACTATCGCCGCTCCTGGAAGACGGACTTTGTTTCAGACTATCTACCGCCAAAACCCTGACGAGCTCGCAAAGGTCATCGACCGCGAACGGTACCGTTCTTTAGCAACTTAAGCTAAACAGTTCAATCTTTTATGCTTGGTAAAAGAACTGCATAAACCTCAGGCAGCTACTAATAAAGGTTTGGTAATATCTTACGGTCCAAATCCCGTACCGTTTTCTTCCGGGTCCTGTTTTGAAGGCAAAAGCTTCTGTAGGAGGTTAAATATATGGAGCAACTTCGTTTTCTGATACTGAATTGCCACTGAGATTTCTCAACGTTTTCAGGATTCTACACTTTTTAACCAACCCGTGGATGCTATCTACGCTGCCTGATGGGAAGATAGTGAGGGGCTTGGCAGGGCTGCCGAAAACAGGGTCCTGCCGTGCGGTTGGGTTCACATGCTCCTGGGTTTGGAACTTGGACCTTTGGTCACAGGGGTGCTGAACAGCTCCGGAATCCGTATCCGAGGCCTGGCTCACCCCATCATGTTCGACAAGAACACTGAGCAAGTCATGCCAGACTCGGCACACTTTGATGCATACCGGATAATGGGCGCGGTTGCGGGTCACGGGGGCTAATTTTTACAAGCTTCTTGCAGAGAAGCAGTTCGTGCTGCTGTACCAGGAGGTGCTCGGGAAGCGCTTCATAGAAAGGTGAGGTTTGGCATGTAGAGCTTATGATAATTTGATTTGTTTTTTTCCTAAAATTGTTTCTTCGAGACCGGCAATGGTCGAAACTCATTGTGTGGTGTTGCGTTCAGGGAGAGGATTACAAGTTGTTCTGGCCCGGCAGTCTGAATTTGTGAGAATGGCATCAAGGTTCGGCAAAATATACCATTCGGCGGCTTCGTGGTTGGAGAGGATGATATATGTGATGTAAGTGCTCCCTTGCTTTCTAATCGGTCTAGGCAACAGAATACCACAACAATGTGATCATCCTTTGTGCCCCTATGATTTATGCGATGCTTCATCTTTGAATGTGTTACTGTTCCCAAAAGCAAGTTATCCCTGAATCATGATAGCCAGAACCTTATGTTACTGCTGTCCTCTTGTATCTCACATGGCTTATCATCATTCTTAACATCTCAGTTGTTGTTAGACTACGATGATCTTATGAAGCTTCCATTCTACGACATCCTCGATAAGATGATAAACAAAGATGGCCCAAAGCTAAGGTATGCTGCATATGTTAAAAAGAGTTCATTTTATTGAGTAGGTGATTATTGTCGCCAAAGACAACCAAAATAATTCCCTGATATTAATTACTGTGGGTTCAAAGGACTGATTCCACGGGTGAGTTGAAAAATCAGGAGATGCATCCCAGAGTTGTGCCGCTCCGAAGTTACCAGGGAGGTTCTATTTCATCTTTGACAACCAATTGAAACAAGAGGTACACTTCAAAGAGCTAAATATCGTAGCACCTATTAATACTCTTTTGGCATTCTCTAATGGCTTGTAGCCTGCTTTCCACGCCCTCTGAGTACCAAAATATGAAAAAGGAAGACATGCCACATCTGTTTCTAGAACATGATGTATTTTATTTTTTTTTCCTTTAAAATCTCGATTCGTGTGTTTGCTTCCATAGGGGAAAGAGAAAGAGCTAAGAGA